>VYZV01040454.1:20322-65720 GCA_013401275.1 Pandion haliaetus
ACTTGGAGCCGGGGCAGCTTCCAGCAGCTTCTCGCAGGAGCCACCCCTGCAGCCCCCTCCCTGCTACCAAAAAAAACCCGTGCCACACAAACCCATAACACAGGGGGAGAAGGCATTGTTCAGGCAAATGTTAAAGGATTATGTTTGAACCTGCCAGCCTGTGTTTGAAGCTGAGGCCATTGCGATCGCACAGGGAAAATGCCTCAGTCTGTTGAATCTCACCAAAACAGGCCTGTCTGTAGCACAAACAGAGCATTCAGTATTACAGTCCTGCACCAAATATATCCTATCATACTTGCTAATAAGTAGAAACTTAATTAGCTGTATACTGTACAAGTGACTTGAAACAGAATTTTATCTCGATAAGGCAATAAGGTCTTGTGGTAAAAAAAGAGTTTGAGGGTCATTTGCTGTGAGTATTAGTTGTAAATAGGTTGCTCACAATAATACAGCAGTGGAGAGGACTATATGGCCACTACATGAAAGATGCTGTAAAGGTGTGTTTTCTCTCTCTCCCCCCCTCTCCCNTACCACTGTTGCACAGCAGTTAAACCGAAGCTTGTCAAAAGCTGGTGACTTTGGACAAACCTCTGTAAATCAGTGGCAGTGAAGAGCAAAGAAAACAATCCTGTAGCTTCGGTTTGCCAGGTTTTATCCTACATTTTCAAGTCTGAAGCAGCGTTATTTGTAGAAACAAAAGGGGCTGCCTATTCATAGAGTCCAAAGATGACTTATCAGACAAGGCATTTCAAAGAGGCTTTTGCCCAGCTGTTGAAGAGTAGTCATGCGATGAGACATGCTGCGTGTCTGCATAACTTGCCAGCTGCGTTTCAGCATCCTCCTCCCTTGTAAAGTGCTGTGCAGTACCTGTCTTCGGCATAACATGGAACCTAACCTACTGTAACATTTGTAAACCACTGTACAAACCGGCAAAGCAGAATGCTGTACTTCTCACAAATTCAGTTAAATCGTCTAAGACACTAAAAAGAAATAAAACATGAGAATGAAAATATTTAAATAAAAAAAAAAAAAGGGGGGGAGGCAACAAAAAACATAGCAGGTGACAAGAGGAAGATGACTATTCACTCTCAGAATATAATAGCAAAACCTACATCCAAAGCAGTATGCTAGAAAGTACTCCTAACCTGACTTTTTGTGGGATTACATGCCAGAAGTCTATCACCCAAAACATTGACTGAAATTAATTACATATTTACTATGCAGACTGTTGCAGTTTATAGTTAATACAAGCCTCTGGAAAAATCTAAATATGCATCTGTATATTTTGGAACTTAGAGTTCAATAAAATGTTCTTTGACAGAATTAGTCTCTGTGACAGACATGTTGGGTATCTATTGGTTATTCTTTGCTTCTTTTATATTTATAGGCAATCAGTGAAATGCAGCCACTCAAAAAAGAAAATGAAATCCAATCTGAGATTCATTCATTCAAACAGCAGAAATTCTCTTCTCAACAGATCCCTATCACTATGTTACACGTAACCGTAATAGCTGAACGCCGTCAGTTGTGACTTAAGTTATGTGAATAAATTCTGTCATTTGTGGTTCCCACTCTTCTGTCCTTTCCCCAAAAGGGAAATTTTTTTTCCAGAGTCTTTTTTTGTTGCTTGTTTTATTTGCACGCGTATTAGGTATATAGACCTATAAATACATTACGTTCCCTCCTTGGGGAAGTAATGCTGGGGGAAGTAAGTGCACATGAGTGCGCATACATTCTCCCTCTTTTCTCTGTTCCATCCCCCTCATCTGTGTTTTGTTGAGGGAAATGGTGTTGCGTGGGGAGGAAAGAGGATTGTTTGCAAGGGCTCTGTGGTTAAAGCTGCCTCTTAGAAGAAGTCAGCTCCTGCACACGTGGCTGTCATGCTTTTGGAAGCGAGTTTCACTGCATGAGAGGATCAGTGTTGTTGACTGCTCTCCTTTTGTTAGGTCATTGTTGCAGTCTTCTTGCACCAAGCCATTTGAACATCCTGAAGGTAAAGTCTGAGACTTTCAAGCTTAGGATGCCTTGAACTTTAACTTGTACCTCCTGAATTCCAGTGCTACAAACTTTCTTAGCATGTTGAGACTGGAGCTCATATTAATCATCCTGTTCACAGTAATCATACAGCTGAGGTCATGTGCAAGCGAGGTTTTCTCAGTATTGCTGGGGGTAAACCAGAGCCTACTTTTCCATTTGACTATGTAATTTTCCTTACAGGAGGCAGGTTGAGTTGCGTACCAGTGTTGTGCAGCACTTCGCCTTGGTATGAAGCTCATGTTTTACTTCCAAGGAAAGACTATGGAGAGTAGCCTTTTGGCTTCAACTGACAAATCCTGTTGACAGTCCCTTTTGCCATTTGACTCCTGATAGAAACTAGAATAGGCTTTGGCAGGTAGCACGTGAGCGCCTTAATTTGTTACAGCCGTCAAAGGGATGTGCATTGCTTTCTTTTCTGTTCTGCCTGGTTTCCTGTGGAAATTAGGCTTTTTCTGTCATGCTCTCTCTCTGCCAGCCTGTCCAACCCTATCCTATTGACTTTTGGAATCTGTTGGTCAATTTTAGTCCTTTTTAACAGTGAGGCAGATGCCTTAATGATATTAAGGTTCTACCAATGTAATGAATGTTGGCAGTGAGATAGAGGAGAGAGATGTAATTAATGCCTGTACTGATGAAAAGGCTTCAACGTGTGCTCAGCTTTTTCTAGGTATCAGGCTTTATTAGCTCTGTTGTGAATGAAACTGCCTGTTTTTATATTGTGCGAGCATTATTGTGCTTTAATAGGTGGCTTTTCTTCTGTGGTTCATCTTGCTATTGTGTCTAAGAGCCCTAATGAGGGTTCAAAATGCCACTGCGCATGCCAATGTTGAGTGTGCAGGCTGATACTACCAAATACCAGTGTTACTAATTCTGGGAGATAATAAAGCTGCATGAGGACAAAAATCTCTTCTTTCACTGCTTCCTCCGACCTTGAGTTCTTAGCTGTTCTCATCTTGCAGGGACGCCAGCATTTGCTGCCTGGGGTCTCCAGCCTGAAGCAAAGATTGGAGAATCTTGGGCTGCTGACATTTCCTCTCCCATGTCAGAAATCCTCCTTGTATCATATAGCCCTCACCTTCACCAGCTTCTCTCCTGGGACCCGAGGTTCCTGCCTGACCTCCTTTGCAGAGGCATTTCTCTGTCTCACTCCATTGCTGTGCAGCAGGATACGTGCTGGGGATGGAGGAGTGATGTGGGGAACAGCTCATTTCCTCTCCTGTTTCCCTAGAAAGATTGTCCATGTGGTACCACGACAGGAGGGAGTAATTGAGATAAGACAAACTAGTCTAACCATCCCATTTAATCTGTGGGATAGTTCTATCAGTTTACACGAGGAAGCCAGTTTGACTCGCATAATTCAGACATTTCCTCTCTTACATGATAATCTCTTACCTTTTTCACCTTTAACATTCTGTGAAAATGTGGAAAACCAAGTAAGTTTTGCCATCTGGACAAAAATCATAAAGAAAAATTATTTATTCGGAACTCCAAAGAGTATTTACTTGGGTTTGAGCAGCTGGTCTAAGGTAGCCAAACCTTTGTATAGGGGACAAACAGCAGAAACATACAGTGTTTTGAAGTTTTAAATTTATAAGAGTTGTATGTTGGGAATATAGTTAAATATGGTATGTGCAAGTTCAAAAATCACATGCTTTAGATCACTGCCTTAATTGCCTTTTAGACTTGAGGTTTAGAATTGACCTGTCAGACTTCCGTAGAATAGGCTGGTTTTATTTTTGGTTATGAGTCTGAGGCAGAAATGACAAATGAGAAGATGTATAGTCCAGTAATGCGAGTTTTTTTAATGTTCCAGGCTTGTCTCATAGCGATGCTTATAGATGATCTTGGTTCAGTTCCTGAATAAGCATGCAATAAGTGTATTCTTTTTTTCCTGTAGCAAGATATTTAAGCATTAATTTAAGTGTAAGTCAGCGTGTCATGACGCTGTCTTCCTGCAACTTAAGTCTATCTCTTGTAGTACCTTTAAATTTTGTTTAGACTTTTGTGTTAACTTCAGTCTTATAAGTGGTTTTTACTAGCAGTTGGAAGTAGTAAGATAGCTACCACTAATTCTGAGAAATGGGAAAAATGAATATATGTACATGCACACTGTTGTATAAGATTTTATTTAACATGTTTTTCATGAATCCTGATATTTTTTTTTTCCTGTTAATGTATATACTAGTGGCACATGACAGAAACTGTGTGATGAGTTTGCAGACTTGTCTACTTACACAACTGTTCCTTCTGGATGTTTTTTATTACTCTTATCATGCAATGAATTACCTAATTTGTAAAATAACACAAACACTGTAAAATGAGAGAGAGCAAATTGCTGAATACCACACAGACAAAATTTGTTTTATTTTATTTTTCTTAATAAAATAAAATATTAAGAAAATATTTAAAATATTAAGAAAAAATTCTTCTGCTGGAATACAGAAAACTAGGGGGTCTGCAAACACTTTCACGAACAGTTGGCAGTTGGCTTAGTATTGGTCCTAACAAGTAAACACCCAAATCTCTCTGAAATGAAGTATGTGATTAATCTTCCTTGGCATATTGGAGTTATTATGAATAATATGACCCCATGGGTCAGAACAAAGCAAACTTAGCACTTTTGTTTTCAAAACTGTTGATCAGTAGGATTTTTTCTTGCTGTACACCAAACCTTTTGACTTTCATAGACTGATTTTTTTATTTGTAAAATGTTCTGAAAGCAGCCTTGAATTCTCAAATGGTGCTATGGCTTTTCACAGCCGGAGTACCTGGACCAGCAGCTCTTCTGAGGGTTGTCTCGCTGGAGCTGAGTGAAGAGAGATTGTTTGCCCTGGCTCGTGACTCAGAGGTTTTAAATGGATCGGTCATGGGTGACTGCAGGGAATATAGGAGGTTTTGCTTCCCAGTTCTAGATTTAGAATACCATTTCTGACATTTATTTCACACCTGCAAAAGTTATTTGAAGAGTATAACGTGAAGGTGTGGAAAGAGGAGAAAGGCAAAGGGGAGATTTCTTATTGAAGTTTTGTTTATATTTTTGTTCTTTTGCTTTTGTTCTAGTGAAATGAAGCAGAAGTTGGATGAAGAGGGTAACAAGTGCAGCATCCTTTCCAAGCAGCAGAAGTTCAACGAGCACTGCTGTATTCGCTGCTGTTCCCCTTTCACATTTCTTATCAACAGCAAGCGACAGTGCCAAGACTGCAAGTACAACATCTGCAAGAGCTGCAGTTCTTACCAGAAGAAGGAGAAGGCTTGGATTTGCAGTGTCTGCCAGCAAGCAAGGTAAAGGCCTGTTGTTCAGCAACCTGTGTAAAGCAGCTGTGGTCTGACCCGAGCTTTTCCTTGTATTTGTCAGGAGTTAACGCTAGCGGAATAGAACATGAAGTACCTGTTTTTGTAGGGGTTGCTTGGTTCCTGAGGTGTGACGTGTGCCTGTTTTTTCCAGAGGTTAATTTGTTCTGAGAGTGTTTGGTTACGTGTTGCCTTTTTGCAGGCTTGCTTAGGTGGACTGATGAATCAGCAAGCCGTAGTTAGACTTTGCTAGAGCAGGGCTGGGGTCTCCTGAAATGCATGGGTTACTAATAGAACCTGAGCATAGATGGTGGTAAAGCAATTAATCATTTTGCAGAAAATCCCACTGATGGGTGCGGAGTGGAAGGAAGAATATTGGTGAATAGATCATCCAGCTGCGACTGTGTTTTGGAGTGCTTTTCTAAATGCCAGTTTATTGGTGTGGGTGCTTTGGGCTTCCTTTGGCAAATAGCCTGAGAAAATAGTGACGCAACCTGTTATAACTCTTAACATTTCTTAAGAATATGCTGCCAGGCTTCTATTTGCAGAGGGTATCGGTGATTTGCTGTCTCACCCTTCTGAGGCTAACAGAGCCACAACATTTAAAGATAGCACCAGAAAAACAAAGTGAATACAAGCAAACACGTAACAGCAGCAAAGGGGCTGTTCCTTGGATGGTGATGTGATAGCCCTTTTTGTCTGTATTGCAGGCCAGGTTCCAAAAGCAGCCTTAGCTGTCGTGACATAGCACTGACCAAGGCCTTTTTTACTCAGGCAAGAAGGGTGAATGAAATAACTTGATTCCTCATAGTTTAATTTTGAACATTGGTGTCTAAAGCAGCTGAGCAAATGTGACAAAGATGGCTGTTTATTCTTCATCTTTCCCTTTAGTGGAGAACACAGGATGAAGACAAGAGCCGAGTCCCTTTCCAAAGCTGCATGATATTCCTGTGCTCACTCATTGCTCCCACTTGTTTCCCATCCAAAACCTACATGAAATTTAAGCTTTCACATAGTACCTGTGAACGAAGTGTGTGCCCTTTGACACAGGGCCTTAAAATCACAGGGATCCAAAATAGATAGTGCCGTGTTTCCAAATGCCAGCCTTTGAACCCAAAGGAGGCTGTATCTCCAGGGCACCTGCTCCTTCTCTGCCTTTTACCTTGGAAAACCTACACATACCCCCATTCCCCCAGTGAGGAGGCAGAAGAACGACAGGAATATCTGTTCCAGCAACACAGAGAGTCCTGCACCCAATGCTTGTTTCTACTTCAGTCATTCAACCATTTCATAGTACACCTCTTTCTTCCACTTCTCCTGAGTTCACCCATACAGGCAGCAGAACAGGCAGCCAGGTTTGTGGATGCTGATAAACTGCACTTGAAATAGTTTTTGCTGACTTCACAAAAAAAATCTCAGAAGAATTTAATTTCAGAAGAAAAATCTGTAGCTGTATTGTAGAAATGCTACTTCTGATCCTCGGAAGTCAGTGCTTTTCCCACAATCCTGGGCGGCCCTCAGCCACCTACCTGTAACTCAGTTATAAACATTTTCTTTATTTATGAGACCTGAGACACAGTTTGAGTTATTTTCAGTGAATAAGTTAACTAACACTGCTGCTAATCATTCTATGATCTGGTTTATTGATTGGACTGTGCAACTTAAATCCCTGTACGGGAAGTGGGGGCTGGCATTTCTTAGGGGCTGCTGAGGTGTTTTGGTTTGGTGGGGTTTTTTTTTTGTTTTGGGGGCTGGTGGGGTTTTTTGTTTTTAAATATCAGTCAGTGTTTCTTCCAGGGAAAAACACAGGGGGAAACACCACAGTCTGTTGTGAGTTCCTGTTGCTTTCTCAGTGACTTATCCCTCAGATGGAGCATTGACTGTGCTCTCCTGCCCCTCCCCAGCTCCTTATGTCTTTTATTTTTTCCTTTAATAAGATAGCACAAGTAGTGGAGGTGGTTCTTGGTTTGGCTGCTGCTTGTCTGCACATCTTACTGCACAATAGATGGTGAGCTAGAAATATCTTGGAGAGGACTGCATTTTCAGGTTGTTCTCCTTTTTTTTCTCTCTCTCCCTACACATTTTTGCTTAATTCTACAAGAGTTAATGTTGTAATTCTCTGCTGTGCATAAAGAGCTTAGACAAACTGGAAGAGTACAAATGTGTATAGTTCAGACTTCCTATAATGATCTGTTTGTGCTCTTCAGCTCTGCTCTAGAGCAGGGCTCGAATAATCCCGAGTCTTATTTCTGGTATTTATTTAGAATATGTCAAACTGTTCTCTGATGTCAGAAGCAGTTTCTTGCTGTACAAAAGGCTATAAAGCATTCTCAGCATAAATTGTTTTTGTAAAGGTGGTTCATCTTAGACATTAGAGCTTGAGACTCTAATTAGGTGGGTTACTTGTGCAGATAAACAAAACGTACTTTCCATGTGAAAACTCTGAAAAGTTCCTATATGATGTGGGAATCAGAACCAATGACTTGGGGATGGTTAAAATTTTTATGGAAAACACTGTATAAACATCCCTTGGGTTTAGATTTAAAACCTTTCTGGGAGCTGTACCCTTTTTTGTAGACTATCTTATTTCTGATTATCTTCCTCCAAAAGAGTGATGCCAACTTTTGCAGGTTGTAAATAGTCTACTGGTAGGTTCCTGCACTGTGATCTTGACACTGAAGAAAATCTGACCTGTTGAGTTAGTCTTTCAAAGCATGACCCTAGTGGAGATACCTGTCCTGTGGAAGTTGGTTTTCATCTTCCAAGCAGAGATGTACATTAACATTTAGCAGAGAGCAAATATGCAGGTCAACATTTGGAACCTAGAACATCTGTAGAAAGTTTGGCCAAAAGTTAGCCTCTGCTTATTCCAAAAGCAGAAAACTCATCAATAAGCCAATGAAAATTGTGGTGTTTGAACTCCTTTAAAGCTTTATGCTTTCCATTTGTCTGAGACCACTTTTCTTTTCCAGTCCCCAAGGAGCCATATCCCAGAACACCCTGCTAGTGATACTCTGCTTTCCAGTTTAACACTTGTACTAAAAAAACCCAACAGTGTAAGCCATTAAAATGGATATTTTTGCAGGTTTTCTAAACCAATCACATTTTACTTCTGGACCGTAGGATGAGTATATAGAATCCCATCCAAAATAAGGCACGCAAACATCTGGCTGCCCACCTCAGCTTTTCATGACTATCATGTGTAAAACCCCCTGGATTCTTGGTTCCTTTTTTCTGGTCTCACTGTCTGCATATCAAAATATTTCCATCTCTCTTGTGACTGGGAGCATGGACACCTAATCCTTTCATGCCTTCACATCCATCTGCTGTGTGATTCTCTTGCTTGTTCTCAAAACTCTCACTCAGATGATGAAAGTTCATCACGTAGTGACCTCTTGCTTAGCTCCCTTGAGCCAGGCTGTGAGTAAGGAGACATCACCTGGTCTGCAGGGTGTAATTATTCTGCTTCAGAAGAGCCACTTTCTTGTTGATGGTCCTTTGCCAATGACAGTTCTTGAGACAGAGACCCAGGCACTGTTCCTTTTCTCCTTAATGATGTTAACTAATGAAAAACACAGCTATGCTGCATACACTCAAGACTTCGTGCAAAGTAGCGTTCTGAGTTGCTCAAAATGGGTCCCAAAAATTGTCACACTGGTTGTTTGCAGCACAGATTTATTTGAATGTTTAATAGAACTGCTCTTTTTGTTTTGTTTTCATACTCCCAATTTGACTGCTGCTTTAAAAAAAAGAAAGCAAGAGGGTATCATTTATCTTCATAGACTCTCAAACCAGAGTTACTTTTGAATGTTCTTTACATTTTCTTTTGAGTTTATTGTGGTGCCCAGTTGAAAGGTAGGGTTCTAAGTAGGCTCTGACAGTTTGCGTCAGTAGCAAATGTAATTGTCTTACTGGAACTTGAAAATTAATTAGAATTAGATTAATTAGATATGCATTAGATTTTTTAAAATGTACATTACAGTGAGACTTGAGGAAAATTTATTAAGGTTTAGTCTACCTGAAGTGCCCAGTACATTTGTCTCTGACTTGTTGTATTGGGATTAATGCTAACGTAAAAATGGAGCGAGGCTTTCTGATGAAAATTGCAACAGAAAAAAATCTAGGCTCAGTGGGCAGACAGAACACCCTTCAAATAGACTGGAGCTTTGCCAGCCCCAGGAACAGTCCTAAATAAAATCTTTATATTTCAGATGGCTTTGTCTGGAGGGCCCATTCACTGCAATGTGCTTTAATGTCAGCAGAACAGAGCGTATTTTTGTGGGAACATGGTAAAGTTGATGGTAGGTGTGTTTTTAGCCTGCCAAAAGATACATTTCTTCTGCTTATCTGATGCAAGTTTTACACTAAAACTCTTCACAGTCTCTACAGGGGAAAAAAAACCCACCAAAATTTGGCAAAACCTTGGGATGGTACTTGAGAAAAAGAAGTACTCTTAGTTAATAACTGAATTTTGTGTTTGTTGATGCATTCGGCTGTAACAAAACAGTTGGTTTCAGGACTTAGTTGTGGAAAGCTAATGAAGATTTAATGCTGCTTAGCAATCTTGTTTTGCTTTCAAGCAGGCTAAACCATCTGGTAAAAGGAAGCTGAAATATCTTTTAGGTAGTCTGCCTCAGCCACAGCTTGGAGCCTTGTGTATACTTTTGTGAGAGTTGAGTATTTCTGCTGTCTGATGTCCTTGTCTGACATTAGAGAGAACTTCTACAGAACTTGGAAGCTGTGACTTTGTCATGTAAATGCCAGGAAATGTGTTTTTCCTTCTAAGATAGAATTGTGTAGGAACATTCACTTGCTGCGTGGCATAGCAGAAAAGATAAAGTTTTAGCTCTGCCGTGTACGTGTTGTCTTCACTGGACCCATATGGGTCTTGTGTACGTCTTGTCTTCACTGGACCCATATGGGTCTTGTTTGGCTTTTTAAAAAGTCCTCTGAATGATCCCATTCATATTGTACTTAAGGAATTTACTAAGTTTAAATAAATAACAGTGAAAATTATTTTCCTCAGCTGTATGTACTTGTAGAAATTGATGCAATTCCTTCCAAAAATGCCTGCTGCTCTGTTTCAATTTTCTTCCTTCTCCCACCATTCACTCTCTGTTTTGTATCTTGTCTCTTGATCTCCTTCTCCTTGCTATGCTTTAGCATCACAGTGGATCACAGACACCACATCCTTTTGCTTACACTGCCCATGAAGAGCAAGGGCAATAGCTTGGATTTTGCACAAGAGCCAGGAACAGTCTTTGGTTTATTCAGTTGTTCCCTCGCTGGAGGAGGGCAGAGGGAAATGTGCAAACTGGTTGCTTTGGCAGGTTGATCTCTGCTGGGTTTTTTGCTATCCTGATCCGTCTTAATTATTTCTAAAGTATGTACTGTGAAGAATTTCAATTCTGCTAGACGGAATAAAGCTGTACTTGCATAATGTACAGCTGACTGCAATGCTGTACTCAGCTCTAAGAAAAGTATCTAAAAATGGAATTGGAGAGGAGAGTAGGAAAGAGAGGTCTATTAAAACGGCTAAATGCAAGTGCTAATTAGGCAATCTTTTCTAGCTTTAAGTAGCCTCAGAAGTAAGCATGTAGCTGAGTGGCTGGAGGACTAATCTGTGTTTTGGGACCTCTGGATTCCAGTTTTAGCTGTTCACCTGATTGTCAAGTGACCTTGGGGAAGTTTCCATGTCTCAGGTTTCCCCATGTGCAGAATGCATTTAATGATGCTGAGCTCTTGGAGGTCAGTGGTTGAAAAGTTAAATGCTATGGCTGTCAAGTGCTAAGTATTATTAATATACTGTTGTTATAGAAGTTTTGTTGCAGTCAGCATGGTTAAAACCTTTGCCTTGTGTGTTGCAGTAGCACAGAAAAGTAAGTGCTTGGATACTTGCAGGGAATGAATGAGGATAGAATATCACAGCTTTATTTTCAATGTTAGTATGTAAATGCTTGCCTGTGTTTGGCCCCACCTACCTTCAGCAAGTCATAGTAAGAGAAGTTATCAGACACTTTCCCTAGTAGGAATGAATAGTATGTAAATAGTGTGTAAAAATATTGGGAAAGCTGAACTGGGAGGAAGGGAATATGAAAGGATATAACACAGGTTTTCCACATAATAAGCAGCAAGCAAATTATAGATTGGACTTACTTAGCCTTTCAGTTTTGCAGAAGCCGAGGGACTTTCAGTGAAGGTGACAAATTGAAAGCTAATAAAAAATACACAGGATTCTTCAAGTGTGGGCACTTAAGTGGCAAGTGAGAACATCACCCCTTACAGTACCTGAGATAAGAAATCTTAAGTGTCGAGCGGCGTTTAGGGAAGAATTTCCCTTGCGTCAATTCTGTAACTGGGACTTCACGTGCTCTGCACCCTGTCACTGATGACTGTTGCAGGAACAGACTTGGAGGGCTGTGGGCCATCGCAGCCCCTACATTGGGTTGGTGACTGTCAGGGAAGATGTAGGGTTTGTGGTGGTTGAACGAGGGAGAACAAGAGATGGCAATATCTAATTAGAGGGCTCAAATTTACAAATATGTGAAGTAGTAAAGGATTTCAAGCCAAGATTTGCCTCCAGAATGAGGAAAAAAAAAAAGTTATGTCAAAAAACAGCCTGTCATTTTGACTCCTGGCTGGTTGACTCAATAATGCTTGTACCTCTCTTCATTTTTCAGTATAATGTCAAATTTATGCATCCCTTATTAATACAGTGATTCTGCCTAAAGCAAGTCCACTCCAACTAATTCTTGGTATCAGTAGTATTACTATTCTTATTTTTAAAATGTATCAGATCTTTAATCTGCTGTCTTTTTTTCCTGGAGAAGAAAGTGATTATTTCCTTTTCATACTGCCTTGCCAATGATTTGATGTTTTCACATGCTTGCAAGTTGGGAAAGTTGTTCCTGGACCTATACAGTCTTAAGTAGGGTGACCATTCCTGTGTGTTGTGATGGAGGTTTTTTGGTTGACAGAGGGGATGAGGTTTGCCTTTCTCACAATGCCTCTCCTGCAGAAGGCTTATGACTAAACTGAGGCAACCGTTAGGACCGATGGTTATATATAATAAACTCAACCACGTCCGGGCAGTTTTGGAATCTAATAAGCCCCTCTGATTATCCTATGCTTGGTCCTCTTTTTCTCTCCAGCGGGTGCTGCTGCCTGCTTTTGGGTGACGCTTAGGGTGTTTCTCTGATCCCCTGCAGAAGGTCACAAGGCAGCTCCTTCAGGTTATCCTGTTAATGTGTTAACATTAGCTGAAATGCAAGACACTGTGCTTCAGAGCAGGAGCTTTTCAATCAGGCTGAACTGTAACATTCAGGAGACGTTTGCTGCCCAGGCATTTCAGCCTCTGCCATCTCTCTCCCAAGCTCATGCAGTAGCGTTGAACTATCTGCTGGCCTTGGAACGTGCTGGGACATCCCTCTGCTCTGGTGAGCATCAGCCTTTCCTTGCCCTCTTCAGGGCGACTGTATGTTTACTTGCCTGACAGAGGATAACTTATGATTCATGTTTTTCCCTTCTGAGTTGGGTTTCTAAAATCCTTTTAGCATAATGTTGTCTGGGAAATTTTTTTTCAAAACATGTTAATCTGAAAAAGCTGTTAAACCTTTTTGTTTTAAACAACATTGAATTAGTACCCATGAAAGTCCTGTTGGAAAAAAAGTGACATTTTAAAACTGAATCTACTGATTTTTATTTAGAATAGAAAAAACTTGTGTATGCAGTGTTTTTCACAACTTCTCATCTAGATCAGATGTTCAATTTTTGAGTCAGGTCAGAGTATCTTTGTATATCATTGCATTAGAATTTCTTTTTCTGGTCTCTGTTCAATGGCAACTATGCTGAATTATTTTTTTAAGAGGGAAAAATCACATTTCACTTGTTAAGCCTTACTGTGTCCTATTCCATTTTTTGCATCATAAAATGCATGTAATAAAGCAAAAAGTCATGCTGTGGTTAACACTCTTAAGGTAGCCTTTAAACAGAGCAGAGCACGCTTTCACGTAGATGTACCATTGAACATTTTTTAATTTTCAATACTGAAAGATTGCTAGTTGACCTGATACATGTTTGTTTCAGTATTCGCTGAGTCTTCAGGTTTTCTCCTGCTCTATTTGTGCAACTGTCAAGCCTTGATGAAGTACGGAAATTAGTTGCTCCAGCTGATGCTGACATTGCCACCTCCAAGAGTGAAGTCAGCTTCTGGCCTGTACTCTGCCAGTCCTGAAGGGACACAACATGTGCATGCTTTTTGCTTTTTCTGATTGGGAAGTCTGACCTTGAATGTGCTGGGTTCATAATGCTTGGTGGGGCCTGCTGTGAATTTGAGGAACTGGGCATCAAGAGGGGAGGTCTGTGTGGTGAAGGAAGAGTCTTCTCCCACCTAAGTGCCGTATAGGTTTAGTTCCCATATACTCCTCATAAGGAGAGAAGACTATTTATACCTGTATTGTATGCCCCTCTGTCTCAGTCTTTATATACAGCTTATAATGTCAATTTCCACAGTCCACAAGTAGTTCAGAGTTTTTTGCCAAATTGTATTATTTTTATCCCACTTCCTATGGATCAAAGACCCCCTGTGCCTCCTCAGTGCTTTTTTCCTCCAAAGGTTTTATCCTGGTGACTGTGAACAGCTGCCTAATTATGTGTGGGTACCCTTAGAAGCATTATAAATGCTGTGGATAACACAGTTGTTTTTTTTTTTTTTCTTGGTGATAAAATTGGAAATCCTCCAGACTTGTAGCTACTAGCTGTGAATGGCAATAACAACTGTGTCTTTCCTCTAGCTAATGCACTTCGCAATCAGGAATAGTACCCTCTTAAAAGGTTCTTGTGTTACCAAAGAAGTTAAAGTGAGAATTTGTTATTTTTAAAAAGCTTAACCACATCAATAAATAAGTCCCTCTATGCTCTTATTCTTCAGGCCCACCTCTCACATGAAAGAGATAGCGAGGCACTTACGGCATAGTATGTTCAATACAAATCTATGAGATCATACATTTACATATTTCATCAGGCAGTAACTCATCCTGCTTCTGTGACTTGAGGGAAGAGGAAGGTGGAAAAAGCAATTGCCCTGTCTTTCTGCCAAAGACAAGGTTTTCTAAATTTGTGTGCAGAATTAAGTATATGACTTTCTTGTACTTTTTTGTACTAGCATATCTTTTCTGCACCTAGGTTTTTGTGAAGTCTTACCCCAGATAAGCACTGCTGGAGTCTGGCTAGAGAGTTAATTACATTTCTTACATCTTCCACCCCCTCAGCTCTCAAAATATGACCCTACACTTGTGGATCATGAAATAAGTGGTAATGCCTGCCAGAGTTACCTGTATGGAAAGTATGTTTCATGTGCTTTCCTGTCCTACATCACATCTGCATCTTTTGCTATAGCTGTCCAGGCAAACATCTTGTTAATTTTAGCTCAGGAGCTAATAGACAACTCCTGTATTTATTTTGTATCCAGAAATAAAATCATGCTAATGTAGGGGAAACTATCTGTGACTTAAAGCTGTCGTTGAGTTTGCATCTCCATTTATTTCAGGTTGTTGTATCTTTTTTTTGCAGAAACAGCTTCAGAATTGAAGATCAAATTTTGACATAGTGCCTAAATAAAAGCTGCCTAAAACCAGAACACTTGATTGCAGAAGTTGTGAACTATTTGAAAGTGCTGTTTGATCATAGCAAAAGAAAGGTTCCTGTTAATTTTCAGATTGATATTGGATTTATAGTGTGCTTGGGAATTACTTTGATAAAATGTTTTCATCAGAAAACTGCTGTAGTAAATATGGAAATTCTTTACAAGCACATACTTGCTTTGACTGGAAAATGATGAGGCCCAACATGGAAATTCTGAAAAGGGGAGAGAGAGAGAGATCACACTTCAGTTGCCTGCAACATGGGAGCTGAACTTGAAACCTTTCCTCAGAATCATACCACATAGGTCTTTTGTTCTCCCCATAGTCCCCCCCCATATTTAAAATTCCTGTATGTTTCTGGGAATGAGCATGGTATGCTTTTACAGTTTGACTTTTGTCTCTTGGTTATTGGATGCCAACAGGGAGTTGCTAACACTTTTCTGAAGTGGTTTTGTTAGTCCCATTGTTCAGGGGCTGTTCTGTGACCAAGTGGTCTTGCTTCTTTGGCTGAACACTTTCACTTTGGGGAAGCAATCTTTGTAAGGTAATGAGGTGGCCTTTGCTGCTGGATATGTAATAATGCCTGCCTGGATCATTTTGATTTGAAATTTAATGTGCTGTAAAGATTCTTGTTGTAATTCAGTGAGTGATGTCTCTTGGCAATATGTGGGAGTCACACGTCCATACTGGTTCTTTTAGGTTTCATCTCTGTTTCTCTCCATTGATGTGAAGACTGAGGGGTGCTTCTCCAGGCCCCAGCTTAAGAGACCCTTCCTTCTCTTTTCATGAAGCTCCCAAGAGATAATGAGTGGTGAATGAAAGCGTTTGTTCATTTAATTAAGAAATACTATTTTCCATCATCTGTCACACTCTGAGGTTGGTGTGTGAGTTTGATAGGGTAATGAAGACACTGTGATTCGCATTGTCTTCAATTTGCTGATGACCAATTCGCTTTGTATTCGTGTTTTTTTACTGGCTGGTCATTGTAGCGGCTTGTAGAATAGTGCCTGGAGTAGGGAAACTTCAACGAATGCTTAGGAGATAGAGGAAATCAGTGTAAAGGATGGTAGAAATTGCAACAGTAGCCACAGTTGTAATTTTGTCTCACTGGTGTGTTTGCAGGCTTTGTAACCTCTGGGACTTCTTGGGTTCTCTGCATCTTGGGTAGATGCCACTGTCAATAGCACTTTCAATCTCCAGCAAGATAAGTGAATTAACATCTGTTAGAGGCAAGGAAGAAATTTATGAAGGCTTGACCCAATCCTGCAAACTCACCAGTAGCCAGGCCTCTGTCAGTGATGGCAGTGCATACCTCTGATCAAAAATGCTTTGGGAAATTGTCCCAAGGGGGAAAAAAACTGTAGTGTGGTACTGTGAAGAAGTGCACACTGTGAACTACATTTTGAATGCCTCTATCTCCTGTGCTTCGGAAATCCCAAGCCATTTGTTTTTTGGGGGAACTAATTCTGTTACATGGGGTTTTTTTTTTTGTTTTTTTTTTTTTTTTTTCAAAAAAGACAAACCACATTGCAACTGATACCTTTCAGCCTTAGGCTCTGCGACCTGTGTCAAAATGCCTTGTTGTGTTTTGCTTTTAGGATCAAAGGGCTATTGGATGTAAGGGAATTTGAGGTTAATATTTTAGAATGTGTCTGTATCAACGTTGATCCCTGAAATTGTTTCTCCAAGTATAGAAACTAGACCACTCACAGAAAACATACTTAACAATTGGCTCTGTTACTCCTAAACATAGTGTGGCAATAGTGGTTATTTTTCTCATTGGGGAAATTATAATTAGAGATTGAATATTCTTGGGAAACACCAGCTTTCAAAGCAGTCTTACATAGAGTTTGGGTAGAGAGGGTTGGTTTTGAGACATGCAAAAGTGTAGTTCTCTGAGTCCACTCTGTGCAGTAAATTTAAATACTGTATTTTCCACTCTCAAAGTTTTCCACCTGCAACCAAAAAAGGTGGTTCTGGCAAGAGAAACAGCAACAAAATAGAGTGAAAGGAGATTGACAGGAAAAGAAGGAGGAGGAGGGTGGGGGGAATAGCACGATTAGAGTTTGAAAAATTAGTCATGTAACATATCATCATAATTCCCAACTGGTAATTAAACAGCACATATCTGCATAAAGGATTAGTAACACTGGAGGGTAACGTTCAGGATCTTGAACAACACTTCCAGTGTATAATTTGCAAATTGTTTGACAGATACCTGCCTCATGCACACCATACAGTACCGTATTCCAGTGCCTAATGTAATTAGTCCTAGCAAAACCATACTTCCAGCTCCATAGCTAGCTGGCTATGACTTTACAATATGCCTGTTGCAGGAATAGATTACAAAAAATAAAAATAGGACAGCCTGACAAATTACACTATTTATTTCTCCTCACATGTCAGGGTGCTGTGCCAGCCACCTGCTCCCAGGGGCTGTAGCGGCTGGGGGCTCCCCTGGGACAATGGGCACCTCTCTGGTGATAAGGGAGGTCCGAGGTAAAAGAGAGCAAGTGATACACAGCAGGTTGTTCAGGGCTTGCAAAGGCAGCACTGCTGGAAGCTGAACCACCTTGAAGGCTCTTAGCAGGTATGGGATGCAGCTACGCTTGCAGGTACACCTGCTTCTTAGGATGAACTCTGGCAATGGAGGTCACAGAATAATTCAGGCTGGAAATTACCTCTGCAGGTCTCCAGCCTGCTCCCCTTCTCCAAGCATGACCAGGAGGAGGGGGTTACTCAGGGACTTTTCCTTTACCTCAGGGAGGTTTTCAAGGTCTTCAAGGATGCAAATCCCGCAACCTTTCAGGGCCCCTGTCCGAGGCTTTGAACACCTTCAGCGTGAAAAAGTGTTTCCATGTATCTAATTAGGATTTCCCAAGTCCTCACTTGCATCCACAGCCTCTTGTCACTCCCTGGGCACCTCTGAGGAGAGTCTAGTGCTTCCTTCCCTAAATCCTCCCATGAGCTGGTTGTGGGCAGTGGTTTTACCCCTGGAGCCTTCCCCTGGCCATACGCTCTGTGCAATTTAGGTGACTGCAGATACCTAAAAGTTGAATATTCAAATTTTTTTCATGGTTTTTCTTTGCAAATAAGAGCCTGAGAAAAATGCAGAGGTAAATTAAAAACCGTGCACTTGGAGTTCGCTGTAGTGATATCACTTTTGTGATACTTGGTTTTAGTGACAGCTCACTTTTGATAGTACGATTAATGGATGCCAAATAAACTTCTCAGGTGATCAGCGTGGACTAGCTACAGTAATAGCATCTAGAGTAATCTGGTTGTGAAAAAAGTTAAGGAAGGAGTTTAGGACAGAAATCCTCTTTGATCAGAAATAGCCAGGACTCCAGCCCTGCAGGTTCTTTTGAGTGCTTTATTTAAATCTGCTGACTTTCAAAGGGATACTGAGCATTGTGTTAAATGAGCATATATGTCAACTCTCGACGGCTTGCGCCGAGTTTGGCAATGTCCACCCCACAGCTGCAGTTGTTCAGATGCACCAGTTACTGATATTAGAGAGTCATGTGAGGAAATTACTGCCTTGAAATTCTGAAAGTCAGGACTTGGCTCCCAGCTTTCCTTCAGATCCTCTCTGTCTAAGGGCAGCTGTGTTAAACTTTGCATGCCCCAGTTCCTTTTTGGTGAAATATAATAGACGCTGATGGCAATTCCTTTATGTTTAAGTGTAGAGCTTCTCAGGGAAGGACCTCTCTAAATTCTGCTCAAAGCTCAGGTACAGCTGATGGGTGCTACCAGAATGCAAATACAGATCAGCACCGCTTCTGAACTCTCTCACTTTGTATAACTGGGTGCGTCCCAGTATGCAGTTTAGCCTTTACATGGGCTTCGTTAACTCTTATCACACAAAGATTCTGCTTCTCTCAGTTCAAATGTACTGCTCCCGTTTTTAAAAGGCACATTAAAAAGTTGCTGTCACGGCATTACTTAAGCTGAAAAGTGTTAGTTGTCAGAATTACTTATTTTAAAATAGAAAGTGAATGTATGCAGTCTCGTTGACAAAGCCAGGCAATGGCTTCTGAATTGTGCTGAATCTCGTGAGCTGTCTGATATTTGCACACTTTTCATTTTTAGGTTATAAATGCATCATTGTGGCTTCAAAACTTATTTGGACACTTCCATTTTCCTAGATGATTGCTGATGCTGATTCTGTGCATTTCAAAAGTCTTTGGATGGTTTATGAAGGGTAGAAGAACTTCAAATCAAAACATAGCTTTAGTGTATATTTAAAGGTAGATAATTAATACATGGATGCTGCTACAGAGGAAGAGAGTGTTTCCTTCATGTCTCTCCACGTCTTATATAACAGATATATATAAGGGCTTGTAGGTAGTTATTTCTTGATAGTACATGGAGGGACTAGTTTTTTTTATTACTCTGTAGGTGAACAGAATTCGTCAGGTGAAGAGGTAGGAGGTGTACCTGGATTCTGCTTCCTACTCATAACTTGCTCAGCATCTGGTGTTGAGAAGGTCACCCTGCCTTTCCCTTTTTTACTCCATTATGAGAGGCGTAATCCCTACATTGATAAAGTGAGTCCATGTGAGCTTTGTATAATTATTTTTTTTTCTTCAGGTTGTACAGACCTGGAGTGTCTGAATAAAAAACATGGATGTGACAGGCTATGCACTGGGAAATCAGGGTTTTGGAAGGCTCCAGACTCTGATAATCTTACTGTGTCTTAATAAGGAACAAAGGATATGCCATCCAGTTAACTAGGTGAGACATTTTAAAGCTTTTCTCCTTCTGAATCCTCAGTAAGGATCAGTCAACAGTCTCATCTCATCTATCAGAAGTAGGGTATCACCAGTCTACTCTTCTCTGTTAGCCTTACCGTGTGTCCATGTGTGCTCTGCAGCCTGCCTGTTCTTGGCCAGAATATGAGTTTGAAGAAGAGCTTTCCAAGGCAGAAAAGCGTAAGTTACTCTGTTTTGCTGGACGATGGGATAGCCCCACAGGTAGGTCCACAGTCAGAAAAGCATCAAGATGGCTCAGAATTTTCTTCCCTGTGTGCTATAATATGGGGAAATGGTGGCATGGTGGGGACACAGAGCTGGGGTTTCTGCTGTCAGGTCAGAAAAACCCCATAGACTTTTAAAAGTTGATCATTGCTGCTGTTACTGCAGCGATGTGTTTTTTCTATGGTCAAGGCAGTACAATTGAACCTGAGACACACCTGTGGGAAAAGCAGCCTTTCCTGTCCAAATGATTGTCAAATGAAATCTGGGGAGACATCTCTGGCAAATTCTCTTAGTTGGTAACATAGCAGATGGGAGATCTTGATCAGAAAACAAAACAAAACGAAAATAAAGCCTTGCATTTAGTGAAGGGAAACCCCTCCTCCGTAGTAGCTGTCATCAGTTACTAGATTTCATGGTTTTAATATTTTTTTTTTTTTAACAGCGAGACAAAAATCTAAAAATGGTGCTTCTGGTTATCACACAGATTGGGATTATCATACATCCTAATAAACAGACGGGTTAAGATTTGTGTCTGAGGCTAGCTGATTTGGTTGAAATTGGTCAGCCAATATAATAAACTCTAAAAATTCTCTTCTAATGAGATTTTTCACAAGTAACCTGGTCCATTGTGATGGGATTTCTTAAATCATAGCAAATCCTGTTCATGGAATCAGCTATGGGAGTACTAATACAAACAGCAGCACCTCTTGCCCTTTCTCTGGGGACCAGCAGATGAAGTTTACAAAGAAGATTCATCTGGGGGACTAGGGGCAGTAATAAGAGCTTAATATAAGTGAGATTTGGGATTCTGTAAGTCATTGCCTTTTAGCAGGGATTGTAGAATTACAGCGAGCTAACATATATCCTAAGAGTTTTGTCCTGCATGTTACAACTTCCATTGTTATAACCCGTGCAAGATAAAATCAGCATGTAGCAAACTGAATGATGTCCTCCCTTTGTAAGATCTGGATCATTCTGCAGAGGTGCTCTGTGTGCTGAGGAAAGTGTTATTTAAGCAGTATAGATGGAACCTCCCAAATTCCATTATTTATGTTTTGCAAGAAAAAAACCAGAATGTGGTGGGAAAGAATTAGCTTCTTAAGAGAATGCTTTTAACTGGGACTCTATACTAGTTAGTATCTCCTCAGTAGTGGGAAGTTTCTGTTAAGCCAAGCCGGAAAGCATAACTGCCCTACCATGCTTCTGTGAGGGTTTACTCTAATTAAAAATGTCTTTTCCCTGCAGTAGCAAAGATTCTGGCAGATCTGAAGACAGTTGGGGTGGGAACCCAGGTGCTAAATAGCTTCATTGCTTCTCTGTGATATGACTTTTCCTAATCCCAGCAGAACAGCAACATATTGGTTGCTTGGCTTTTTTTCCTATTTGACATATATGTAAGATGAGCAGAAAATCCTCTCCTTTCCTCATTTAAAAGGACTAGCTTTCACTAGTGCACCATCTTCCTAGATGGAGTAAGATGTTCTGTGGTACCAAAACCCTTATAGCAAATCTTCAGAGCCTCTGCACTGGCAGAATGCCGTTTCCAGTGCAGAAAGGCTTCCTCCTTTCAGACGCGAATCTCACAGGCCTGTTCTGCTTTTAATTCTTGCTGAATAATTGTCTCCAGATGCTTCTACAGATTCATCTCCAGTCTGAACACTGCCCTCAGAATAAATGTAGCAGTTACTGCCTCAGAGAGTCTGCAGAAAGTAAAATGATTCTGCCGTTATCCTTACTGTTGGGATTTATTAAGACTGCTGCTTTTATGCCTAATAATTAAAAAAACCTGCAGTGTCATGGCATATTGCCATGGGTCTAAAATAAATTAATTCAAGCTGACATCAAGATTTAAATGAGCTTTGTTTTTTCCTATGACAGGGAGCTGTACCATCCTGCTTTTTGGTTTTGGTGTTTTGGGTTTTTTTTCTTTTTGTGAAAACAAATTACTAAGATAGCCTGTGTGGGTTTGCAATAGAAAAATAGTCTTTTCCAGAGATCCAAGAGATAATAAGCTCCTACCATAAGGTAGAGTTGCTTAGCTTTCTGCTCTTACAACATTATCGCAATTTTTGTTTGTTTTCCTCCACTTCTGTTCTCATAAGTTTATGTTGAAAGACCACAAAATACTTACAGCCTTTTTACTGGTTTAGACGAAGCCTCTGCAAGAAGTCATTTGAGGTTCTGTGTTTCATTTGATGCCAAGAATTTAGTTGTGTGTAAAAGCACCACATCTAAATGGCTTTTTTGTCTATTTACAACCTGTTTAGCCTCGTTACAAGAAGGACACAAGAAATGCTAATTTGCATTATTTAAAAATCCACAGTGGTGCTGTCCGAGGGAGGAAGAAACACCCTGAAACCAAATCTACCTTTCAGAGTCAGCATGCATATGTCTAATGGGATCACGTGGTCCTGGTTTAGAGTATATAAATAAATATTCACTAATGTCATCTGTAAAATGTTACTTGATGTTATTATGCCAGTACTGTTTGTGCTTCCATAATTGAAGTTAAAATGAATTTAATATTTGAAGCAGAGTTTCACAAGAGGGATACTTCATATTACTGCTAGGATTAACAAATATATTTAGTGGGTTGAAGTAAATATTCTGAAAATTGTTTAAGTATCTTGATTAATTTGAATTTGATCTAATTTCAAAATCATTTTTGTCCACAATACAGCATAATGACAGATTGGGGTCGGCTGTTCAGACTTCCCATTTCACTAAAGCATTGAAAATTTTTGGTATATTTGGAGAATTTGCTCTTAGGTCATAATTTTTCTGCCATTCTCTATAATTGAAAGTTTCTTTCTCAACAGGGAATTAAAACATAATGTTTCATGGTCACAAACTCTTAAAATCCCTCTGCTGTCTCAAAATGACTTCCCTGTACTCTTACGTTCAGCAGGACAGTCTTCTTTTACAATATGCGTTACTGATTTCTTAAAGGGGCTAAATCTAAGCCCTTTCTGGAGAAGACAGTGTCTTTAAACTATCCCTGCTGTGTTCAGTATCGGCGTATTCATGTTGCATTCCCAAATGAACCACAACTTTTGCTGTGTCACAGTACAGTATGAGTGGGAATGAAAAATGTTCTTTAAAAAAATCTTTAAAATCTAACCTGGGATTGCGAACCTTGTAAAATTACAGGCTATGATTGTTACTGCTTTTAGTTGTTTGAGTAATTCTGCTTTAAAGTTACATACCTTAATGTAGCTGCATCTGTTTGAGATGGAAGTTGACCTTTTAGTTTGCTGGGTTTGGGGTAGCTGGCACAAACTTACAGATTTTTTGTTGGTTTTTTTTTTTTTTTTACATAATTTTACTGCTACAGACTCTCAACTGCAACGCTAGATTGAAATAGGCTTAAAAATTAAAATCAAGTTTTGAAATTATAACAGGGATAAAAAAACCTACATTTTTTGAGACAGTTCTGGCAGTTCATTTCTCAGTAAAAATACTGGGATTTCCAGCCTGCAAATAGTAGTCCAGGTACTGAGACAACTAAAGGCAAATGAACAGGTAAGTAACTGTATGCGAATTAGAATGTAACATGTACTCTCCAGGGTGATTGCTTTCTTTATGCTTTCATGCTTACACTGGATACCTGCTATTTAAAATTTGAGCCATTTTCTTTGGTGTCAAACATTTCCATGGTAACATTTCACTCTTTCTGTTTTCCCTTTTGCTAGCTTTACCTTAAAATATAAGAGTTGGTTATTATTCAGAAAAGATACAGTTCAGGTCGATCATAGTGGTCTTGGACATTTTAACCAACATTATGTTTTATCAGCTAGTACAGTAGATTTATTCTTTGCATCAATAGCGATCTAGTTGTCTCTTTTGCTTTTCAGTTTTTTAAAAGTATTTTTAACATCTGTAGAAGCTTGAGGGATACAAAAAGAAAATCACTGGGATTGGTTAAAGACGATCTAACGCTCTATGTGTCTCAGTGACACACGTATATTCAAAGAGCATTTAAACTGCAGTGGTGAGCACATGAAAGGTATGTATTGCAATGATTAAGACAACTGTGAAGGGATAACTCAGACATGTGCATTATAAATTTTTTTCAATCTGTGGTTTCTTACTGGTTTGGCCACAGCACATCCACCTTATTGTGGTCCCATTGCAGGAGTGAAAAAAGGTCTATGTAGAGGCTGAAGCACTTGCTCCATTTGTTTCAGAAGCTGGGAGTAATGTGGTCAATAAAACAAAAATTGCCCTGGAGGCACAGCTTACATTTCTGCACAGGAGTCACAGCTTCCTTATTCCTTCTGCAAAGAAAAAAACCAAACCAAAACCAGACTTCCCCGTGTGCTGCTAGACTGAGACCTATGTGCGTCTTCAGCAAGGTCAGCAAGGTCAGTGTGTTTCAGCAAACCTTGCAGGTCTCTGGCGCTCGAGGCATGAGGAGTAGCAGGTGGTTCCCCTTTGGGAGACAGTGTTAAGAGGAAAATGGGATGCTTTGTCAGTTTGTTTCTCAGAGATCTGTCAACAGTAGATGACTCAGGCTCTGCTCCTGCCTTTGTAAGAGCGTGTGCTTTAGTGAGCATTTAGTGAGTGGATTTTTTTGATACAGAGTGTGTTAGCAAAGTCACACTGCTCTGCTAAGTCTCTGTAAACTTCACTGTGGTTTCTCAAAATCACATGCTTTTGCCAAATTTTGTGTTCTTTTCATGGAGATGCACACACTTTCCTGTGTCTGTTTCAGAAGTTGTCTTCCACCACATTCAAGAGCAAAGCATCTCAAAGAAAAGATCACGAGATAAGTGTTTTCAAATATGTGAAAAGCATGTTGTTCTTTAGCTTTGTCCTTAGAAGCTGCGGAACAACTTGGATGTTTTTTCCAAAATATTTTGTGTAAGGCAAATCCCCAGCACAACACACTTAATTCAAAGGAGTTCAAGTTTATCAAAGTAATGAACAACAGATGGAGATGTGTCAGGTAATCTTAAGAGTAACAGTAAATTATAAGCTGCTTTACAGTATACTTCAGACCTTACCTGCCCACCTCCTGACAACCCATGTAAGTAGCTAACTTAATAGAAACACACTTCTACCACTGATTAGTATTTTCATTTCTTACTGTGTATTTTCATAGGTGATGCTAATAAATCTTTTTCTGATCATCATACTCCTTTTGTGCTTAGAAACTAATTGCATGACAGGGTATGTTTATCTTTCCCTACACTTAAGTAGCTGGTTTCAGCAAGGGAGCCACCATATAAGGGTGTCATACTGCCTTGGAGCCATATTACTTTCTATTGTAATTCTGCCAGTTTTTGCAATGCAGTTTCATTTGCTGAAAAGCATTAAGACACCAGCAGGTGCTGGGAAACAGCAGGAAGCAAGAGCCTTGTTTCAGTTATGAGCACTTTTTTTCCTCATTTCCATTCACATAGTGGGGATGAGGGATTTATTCAGAGTTGTAAGATGTGGTCTATGAAAACATCCATGTTTCTCATCTGTAAAGGAATGGGTCAAAATACCTTTTTTTTTAATGCTGGTATGAAGGTTGTCTTTCCTGTTGGAGGTGAGTTTATATACAGGTATAAAATATGATCTCCTGTCTACAGCATTGGTCCGTGAGGCAGAAGACCTGGTGCTGCTCATTTGGCTGCAGCCTACTTAAAAGCTTGGAATGCGTTGCTGCAATGGAGCCATCCATGTGCTCAGGTTAGGAACATCCATCAGGGCTTTGGTAGATCAGCAAATTTAATTTTTGTTTCATAGAATGTTCCCCATGTTGCCAGACCACAGGTTTTTCTGTGCAGGGGGTATCTCCTTGTACTTGTTTTTTTTGTTGTCAGGTATGGTGGGGCCTTAATATTGATGGACTTGCTGCAGAAATACTGTGTGATATGCAATAGCAAATTCTAGTGCTGGTTTCCTTCAGGTCTGGAGGGTGGCTTGCTTCCTTCCTCCCAGCCCCCCTGTGGAAGCTTCCTTTAGAGCCTGAAAATCAACTTATAACCTTAATTAACACAGAGCTGGGAGTTGTTCCAGCATGGATTATTTGACAATGTGAGCATGGCTTCTCTTGTCATTGTAAGCCAGGCTGAACTCAGGATCATTTTACTGCCCCTGATGATCAATTAAGTATTAACCATGAAAGGGAAAATTTAGTAGTGGGAGAGATTGCCTTTTCTGACTTTAAAGGTGACATTGCAAACAGTGGACAGTTTTGAAGTTTTAATTAAAAGTATAGCCAACTTCTCTTTAAATTTTACTGTCTAGGTTATCAGTTGTAATCATCTTTTTCTAAGGAAGTTTAATCAAAGAGTACAAGATTGATACTACCCTAATGTGAAAATATATTAACAGAATATTTTTATTTTTTCATGTTTATAGTACCATTATGTACTAATTTAAAATAATAAATATTTGTGTATACATATATTTTTATACATATGAAACATAATTTTTAAAAAAATGGTTGCATACATATTTCAAAACCCTTTTCATAAATTATGGGAGCTAACATGGAAGCTTCATGTCAGCATTACTTAATGAAACATGTCCTGCATAAATGCATATTTATACTATTTCCAGGCCTCAGGGAGTGATTTTGATGCAATATATGTACAACATATAAGCATTTTAAATAATGATCAGACATGATATGAGCTGTACTTCTTCAACTTGCAGGCATGTTTGTTGATTATTTTGGAGCCAATGGATTTAGTAATTTAATTGCAAAGAGGGCGTGCAGTTTCAGAGTTGTATAAAGAAAAACCTTTAATTCAGTTTCTCAAAGGCCTCTTTAAATATTGCACCTAGAAGAACAAGTGATTTTTCTTAAATGCCTTGCATCATTTGAAAGATCTGTAAACCATGGACACTTACCCACCATATTTCTGTCCTTCACTGTCTTTCCCTTTGGTTGCTCTGATTCTAATGGCAAGTTAGAAAGTTGCCGTTCTGTGCTGAGCTTATAAATGTGATGGTTTGTTATCTTACTTCGGATGAGTTATCTTATGTAGAAGCCTTTTGTTTGCATGAGCAAGTTTCCTATCTGTGGTTCTTATTTCCTATGAAAGGTTTTACAGTCTGTTGTCCTCAAGGGTGTTGCATTTGATTTTATTGGAAGCATACAACAGAATGGCTATGGGTTGTTCTTACACAGGACTTTGTGTAGAGAAAAGTATGAAAATTTACAGCTTCGTGCCTGTGTTATCTTCTTCTAGTAGAAGAATATACAGTTGTGATCGTCTTTTTAATGATTTCCTATGATACTGAGCAAAACAGTTCATCTACATGTAGAAAGGAGTATACTTAGCTATGTTAAAAAACTGTTGAAATTAGTACTGTGAAATCTTAATCCAAATTTCTCTTATCTTGCTGGCAGACTGCGTTTGTGTCTAGAGTAACTGCATTTTTGTTTTGCTGGAAACTACTATTCCAACAGTGATGCATATCTGGAGATCCTGAAGGAGTTTATTTTCTTCTAAGCAAGTATGCCTGTTCCTGTGCTAACTCTTCGACTACACTAGTCACAGTAGTCTTGTTTTGTAGCATACGAGAACCAAACTTTAGTTTGGTGGTTTGGGGTTTTTTTGGGTTTGTTTTTTTTTTTTTTGTGGTAATTCTCCTACTTGCTTTCTTTGGTTACACAACAGTAGTGACCCCAAAGTGGCAAATTTTCAGGATTTGAACTATACTGAACTAAAATCCATATGCAACTTAAGCATGTGGTGGACTTCAGAGCATACAGAAGTGAAACCACAACTTCAGTTTTCTTACTTCACTATTGATCTGTGGTATGAACTTAAGCTGTTTCAGAAATCATCATTTTTTAATCTTTACTACCTTACTAGGGTTTTTTAATTTTTTGCTCCAGGGAATCATACTACATAAATTTCCCAAGCTTGCTTTTTTTAACTCTAGTTTGACAATGTTGTGTTCTGAAGTATTCCTGTGCTGTGAGGATTACAACAGGAAGCCGGGGTTGCCATAGCCACAGGTTTTAGTGTGCGACTGTTGAATATTATGACCAGTTCCTATACCAACACTGTCATCATAACAAACAAGTCAGTATTTTAGCTTGTATAAGGTGCATTATTTATAAATGTAGTCAGATTCTTTGGGGGGGGACAGCTTCAGGTGAGGGGATCTTCTTTCTGTTGCTGTCAAACGAAGTTCAGGAATGAATCTTGGGGATTTGCTTGTAGATGTTGGTGTTAAATAGATAACGTTCAAACAAGAAATGAGAACTCATAACTGTTTGGGTTGTTGCAGTAATAGGAAATCTTACATCCCTTCTCCAGTCTCCCCATCCTAATTCTGAAACCCCAGAAAACTGCCTTTTCAGAACTGTATTTCAGAAGTACAGGAGTTCTAAGTAATTTTATAAGTACTGCTTTTAAGTTAGTACAACTAATTTCTCTAAAACCTTATCAAGTCCTTTGTATACGTTTAGGAATTTTCATGTCTCTAATTTTAAAAAGTACAGTCAAGCATAGCTGCAGAACTTGATTGCAGAAATATTGAGTATGCAGAGGGTAGCTACACACTAATATATTATTCTGTGTCTTCCTGTATTATTGAAAAGGACTCTGTTCCCAGATGGTATTGGAAATGGAGGTATGAGGAATTATGAAACTGCTTCTGCCATCTACCTTCAAGTATGTTTTGTAGTTGGATGTCCTAGAAGTAGACATCCATATTACAGACATCTAGAATTACTAGTTTCTCAATCAAGTCAGTCTAGGAATAGTGAAATTTTTAATACTCCAGAAAAATAGTTTTCTTACCCTTTTTTCCCAAGAGAGGAGCAAGTACTAAACATATTTATTTAATAATGTGTTGAGATCTGTCAGCTTATTGCTTAAGAAAGTCACAATGCTTTTAATGTTGGTAAATGAAGTATTTAAGGTATTTTCCTTCCTTCACTTAAAGTATGGTATTCCGACACATTTCGGTATCTGAATGTGAGTCTCTATCTTTCCTGTATTACTAGTAGATTGCAATATCTTTATAAATTGCATTGTTTCACTCTCATTTCACAAATTTCTGGCTTTTATGCCAAACATGATTACATCTGTTAAAGTAATATCCTCTGCTTCCTATAATGAAGTCACAGTCACATACTTGCCTTCAACTTGAGTTAATTTCTGCATTTTGACTTTTAGCTGGAATGAGGTGCATGAGCACTGTTCACATGCCAAAAGGTTAGAAGTAGTGGAATATGCACAGCAGCTGTCAAAATGATACAAGATATAAAGGTGAATTAGCACTGCTTATTAAGGAATTAATTACTTGTCATGCTTAGGTCTTAAGACTAGCACTAAATACTTTAATTTGATGCGATCTGCTGGCAGAAGGAGAGAAACCAAGAAACCATGGTGGGATATTTGCATACACCTGCACTGACTGTAGTTTGGTCATCGCAAGCTAACTGTGCTGTGCTGTTTGTATATTGAAGGACCGGCAAATCACAGAATCATTGAGATTGGAAGTAATGTGTTGGGCTCATCTTGTCTGGCCCCATTGCTCAAGCAGAGTGAGCTAGAGCAGGTTTTCCAGGAACATATCCAGTCAAGTTTTTAGTATCTCCAAGGATAGAGACTCCATAATGTCCCTGGGCAATCTGTTCTACTGTTTTACCACCCTAAAAGAGGAAAAAGTGTTTTCCTGTGATTAGATAGAATTTTGTGTTTTCATTTGTGTCCATTGTCTCTTGTCCTGTCACTGGGCATTACTGAGAGGAGTCTGGTTCTTATACACATTGATAAGACCCGCCCCCACAAGTCTACTCCAGTATAAAAAGGTCCATCTCTCCTAACTTCTCCTCAACTTCCATAGATGCTCTGGTCCCTTAATTATCTCTGTGGCCTTGCCCTGGACTTGCTCCAGTAAGTCCGTATCTTTCTTGTGCTGGGGAGACCAGAACTGGGCACAGCAGTCCAGATCCGTCCGCATCAGTGCTGAGTAGAGAGGAAGAATCCCCTTCCTTGATCTGCTGGTGATGCTCTTTCTAATGCAGCCTAGGATGCTGTTTGACCTTTCTTTGCTGCAAGAGTGTGTTGCAGGCTCATGGTCACCTTCTTTTCCACCAAGGTCCTTCTTGGGAAAGCTGCTTTCCAGCCAGTCAACTGTCAGACTGTACTGGTGATTGGAGTTATTTCTCCCCAGGTGTGGGACTTTGCATTTCACCTTGTTGAACTTCATGAGATTCCTCTCTGCACAGTTCTCCAGCCTGTTGAAGACCCTCTGAATGGCAGCACATCAATCTGGTGTATCAGCCACTCCTCCCAGTTTTGCCTCATCTGTGAATTTCCTGAGGGTGCACTCCATTCCGTTGTTCAGGTCATCAATGAGATGTTGAACAGTAATGGCCCCAATATTGACCCCTGGGTTATACCACTACTGACTTCCCTCCAACGGCATTTTGTGCCACTGATCACATCCCTTTGGGCCCAGCCGTTCAGCAGGTTTTTAATCTACTTCATTGTCCACTTAACTAAACCGCGTGTTGTCAGCTTGACCGTGATGGTCTTATGGGAGACAGCATCAAAACTTTACTGAGTTAAGGTAAATAACATCTACCGGTCTCCACTCGTCCACCAAGTCAGTCATTTCATTGTAGAAGGCAATGAGGTTCGTCAAGCATGATTTCCCCTTTGTAACTCCATGCTGACTGCTCCCAATTACCTTTTTGTCTTCCATGTGTTTGGAAATGCTTTCCAGGAGGATTTTCTCCATCACCTTCCCAGGGATTGAGGTAAGGCTGACCAGCCTGTAGTTCCCTGAATCTGCCTTCTTGCAGATCAGAGTGACATTTGCTCTCTTCCAGTTTGGGGACCAAGGCTGTGTATATAATACCAAGGAGCTGTGTTTAAAAACATAACTGAAAGAATTCTGTGTGGGTTTATTCTGAAATGAATGGAATGACATCTCAATGCACTCAGAATAAGTTGTCCTTGTGTAGGTAACGCAGGTAATTGAATTCCTCCTCCTGTTCCATGAGGACAGCACGTGTGGCTGTTTCTCCTGAAGAGGCCTCCAAGTACTATGTCATATGCTTGTTAGGGTTTTCTGAAAAACTGCTTCAGGTACACACTGGTGGAAGTCTTGTTCTGCATTTCTGATGCCTGAAGTAACACTAGTACAGCCTTTATAGACATAGATATAGGTCTTTTGGAAAACTTTACCGCATTTTAAAGTGACATTTAAGGTGTATGAAAACCTGTGCTTTAAAAGGACAAGTGCCCTGCAGCTTGGAGTGGTGTACAGAGGAGCCAGGATCTTGATCAGTCATCAGCAATAGTCCATGTTTGGCAGCACCACGTTCTGTATAGGATAATTTACCCTGCCAGGCTGAGCGCTACCGCAGACACCCTTACAATCCTAAATCCTCTTGTGCTATTAACCCTTCTGGATCCTTTCTTGATTGCTAATGGTGTCTGCCCTTAGCTGCATTCTTCAGCTGTACTTCTTGTCCACGGTTTGCTCTGGTAAAGGCATTGATGCTGAGAGCCTTCAAAACTGCAGTAATCCTTGTCTTTAATGGCAGAGGAGTAGCTGGTAATCCGGATGTGCTTTCCACACCTTGTGTCCAGGGGCCTTGCTTTCTTTTAGCAAAAGTTCTCCACGGTATTGTTTCTAAAAGTGCTTGTGTGGCCTCGATTACAGCAGCTCAGTACAGAGACATTGCCGTCATGCTTTATTTTTAAAAATGACAGCAGCAAAACAGAAATACCAATTTAATGTCACATCCACCATGGGAGATTCAGTCTAGTGGAGGGAACAACGGGCTGACAATCAAGGGGGTCAGCCTCTATTTTTGGTTTGCTCGCTGACTGGCTGTGTGGCCTTGGGCAAATTGCTTTCACCTCTCCGTGCTTCTGCTTCCCCTCCAACTCCCTGCCTGTCTTTTTCATTTAGATGATTACCTACCCCAGGCAAGGAATGCCTCTTGTTTGTACAGTTCCCTGGGTTTCGTTGGAGGCCTTGGGGTCTCCAGCCCTGTAACAATAGTGATTCACATCAGTTTTACCACTTATCTCTGATACACAGATCTGAGGAGCCTAATCTTCACAAAAGGAATGGACGTTCCTGGCCCTTGTGTTAATAATGTACAACAGGGAGCTGTAATGATAAGGCTCTTCTCTTTTTGATGTGTCAGACCCATCACAATTCCAGGGCTTAGATCAGGACTCATACAAGTATTGTTCCTGCTCTGTGACACTGGTGTCACACACACAGGAGTGTGGCATGACCTGTGCTCATGTGGGTGGCCCAGGAGCGAGATGCGCTCAGGCAGCATGTGGTCTGTCAACCAGCCAGCCCTGTGTATCTGCCAGGTAAGCTCATGCTCAGGCCTGCAGCCACGTAGCAGGTTTTGGAATAGTTGAGTCCCTGTGTCCCTGGCTGGTCTGTCTGCATTGCCGTTTGGAGTCTGGAACAGCCAAAGACCTTGCACTTTGTTGGAGGTCCAGATCTATGTGTAAGGTAAGAGAGAGAATAGTCAGTATTGTCCTCACTCAGGGCTGGTTGGAGCCACGTACTGGGTTTGCACGTAAAAGCAAACCAGGATACCCACCGTTAACTAGCTGTTGGAAAGCTAAGTGGAATATAAATGCCATGAGCTCATGATTTTCCCAGTCCTGACTTGTTAGAGGTCTCTGCATTGAGCCTTGAGGGAGTGCTGCTCTTTTGAAAGTTTTTCAGCAATTGCATTTACCTTTTTGACACAGGTCTCACCAGAGCAGGCACTGTCAGTGCAATGCATATGGCACTGCCTGTTGGGCTGACATTTGTGTCTCCCTCCCCTGACAAGCACAAGCCCCTTCCCTTTTCCCATCCAGAAGTGTCCCAGCTGGGCTCTGTTGTACCCTAACATGGCACTCACTGTCTAGCTTGCATTACTTGCTGTTCCTTCCTTGTAAGTTGTCAGCAGTTTAGTGACAACACGGTGTTATTAAGGGGTTTCTTCTTCACATGCTATATGACGTTGCTGGCAGTCATGATTTTGTTACGGATCTTGTCGTGGTTTCCCTTAAAGCTTCAGTTGCCACAGTGATGGAAAGCTCAGGCTTCCCTTTTAAAAATAGTTGTGATGCTCGGCTCCTTAGAACAGAAAATATGAATCTTAAAGGCTGGAATATTGAACCAATAAATAAAAATACATCAGTTTGTTCTATTTCTTAAACTCTGGGTTTTTAAAAGGCCGGGATTGACAGTACTAATTACATAATGTAGGAAAGAAATGATAACCTGCTGCCACCCACTGTCCATGCCATTTTAGTGACGGTGAACACCCACCTCCCAGAGTGGAGGATACGCTCCCATGATGGATCTGTATCTCATCTCTTGTCGTAGCAACAATATGGGCTGGGACGTGTTCTTCTTCCAAAGCATAATATGAGTGCGATGATTTCACCAAATACATGTACAAAATGGGCAAGTATTATAATAGGATGTGTCAGTGGGTTCTTAATTTGCATAGGAATTAGCATATATAAACCACATGGGGATGAAAATTCTCCCAGAGAGAAACTTCTCTGAGCTATTATTACTAGATTACAAAGTGTAGTCGTTACTGTATCGTTGTGAATACTATTAACAGAACAATGCTTTTTTAAAACAACTAATTGTAAATAATATTGTTTTAAAATGGTGAGTGAGGGTTCATGTCACTTTGAGCTGGTAATCAAAGTCAGCAAGGACAAGAGGCTGTTGTAATTTAGGAGTTAGAGTTCCCTTTAAAAATCTGCTGTCTGTTAGCAATACATGTGTGAGTTTCAGCTCCTGTTGTTTAATGCAAAAGGTGCAATTTGCAGTCATGTGCTGGGGCTAACTGTGAGATTACATGCGGGGGATGCCTCGGATCCAGCCCCAGGGAACTGCCAGTGCTGCACGCTGAATGGCAGCCCAGCTGCGGGAGCTGCTGGGGAGCTGCAGGAGGGGATGCCAGATGAATAGCCCTCATGCACAGCGTGAGGCTCAGCAGCAGGTCTTTTACACTCCGGTTACATCATGGCTGGAAGAGCCTTGCACACATCTGAAAAAAGTCTGATTTTCTCTTTATTTCTGGCACGTGTGCTGTGCAGATTTGCTGGCGGGTTGTACATGCGAAATAGTTTTTCATCTGTATGGTGACTTAAGTTACGATCCAGCAATGGGCTGTAACCAGAGCTGTCTAAGCACCTGCAAGGGTTAACATCTTAGTTGTTTGTTCAGTGTCAGAGGAGAGAAAATATTAAAGAATACAGTGGGGAAAATGGTATCTGTAAATTCAAACAAAATTTTAAAAGTGGCAAATGAGTCTTGAGGAGGGGTAGTAGAGCAAGACTCCTTTTGCAACTAGATTTCAGGCCAAAGATGTTACCTCACACAATATTGCTGTTTGTCTCAAAATGTGCATCACGTTACAGGAGCTACAACAGGGAGGTGTTGATGTTGCTATTGGAAACTTAATATTTTGCATTCACTAGCCTTGGTTATTTTAGCCAACTGTCTGTGTTAGATCTCAGATAGTATGCCAGAGCCTTGAAATCTTCGGTGTGCCTATCCTCACAAGACCCCAGTGAAAGAGGGACATACAGCATGCCTTAGCTGAAGAGAGAAGCAGCTTCCCCAGCATTTTCTTTACTTGCTTTCCCTCACACCCCCTCCTTCGCTTACACTAGCACTTGAGAAATTCTCTTGTTATTCTACTGCAGGCTGTTCCACCGTGAGTGAGCTGCATTTGCTGGGGAGAGAAGCACTGCTGAGAGAGCTGCATACACTGCGCCTTCCCTTCAGCAGAATCCTTCTGTCCACCTGCATCATAAGAGTTCAGTTGCGAGAGCTGGGAATGGGGGGACTTCTCTTTCCCCCGCCCTCTGCCTTCCATCTGAAAACCTTACAGTTCTTCACTTAATAATGAAGAACACACATGTCGTGAATAAAATATTAGTACAAAGCAGGAAATATACTTTAGGGGTGTTTATCCTGAAAGGAGTGTGAAACTGATCAGGAATAGAACACAGTAACTACTCCAGGTAAATCTGCTTATTGCTTTATTTCTTATCGTTTGTGATGATGATACCCATATCTTTGTCGTGCATGATACTACAGTGAGATGACTTCATTCCTTGTGTTGTGCATCACTGTCCTTGCAATGCAGTTCTTTCAGTTCATAACATTAGTGTGTGATTTAATCATAGGATTGGGAGTACCTTTCAGTATTGGATGCTGAGATGCAGCGAACATGACAAAAATTTCAAGTTTCAGGTTTTTGACCTTGTGACAAATGTATCTCTGCACAATATTTATCTGGATTACCTAGGGGGAGCTTTGTTTTTCCCAAAGATGTTTTGATTTATCTTTACATTTACAATGACTTTAAAAGATGTTTTGAAATAGCTTAGTCCCAGAATGCAGACTTAAAAAAAGAAATTTTGCAACAGAGAGGCTTACATGAATAAAATAGTTTTACTTCTTAAATTTGTGAGTAAATTCAAATGGTATAAGTCAATGTTTACTGGCACTGCTGAAATCCCAAACAACGCAGTGCTGTGTGACTGCATAAGGAAGTGGACACAACCATAGCAGTAGTTTCCTTGGACAGATAGATATGCTGAGAGCTCACTGATGCAAAGTAAACTACTGGTTGATTTAACAATCTGTTTTGATGATCTACAGTGTTCTCTGTAACTGAGGTAGGACACATTTACTTCAGCATTGCCTTTTTTTTTTNTGTTTTGACAAAGATTCTGTAGCGCTCCTAGAAATGTTCTCTCTTAATGCCTTTTAACTGTGTTCCAGGAAAGCAGCATTAACATTAAACACTGTTTTCTACTGCTGCAGTCATAACACAGGGTTTACAAGCATCAGCGTGAAGTCTTACCAGATGCATCACAGCATCTGTGTTGTGACGATAGAGCAGTGATATGTTATCCCACTAATGTAGGGGGGAATCACAACTTCCGAAGTAAGCAGAAGCTGAAACATGATTACACTGCATATACTTAAGCATAGGTAAAGGGAGGATAATTTTCTCTTCTGTGTTCTGTCTTGCCAGCCACAACAGCTTCAAAATCTTGGATATTTATTTTTGTTGTAGGATGGGCAGCAAAAAAAGAAGTTAGGCACATTCAAGTAACCGACTGTTTTGGATCACTGTGAAACATATTCCTCCTGCTTTTCTGTAAACACAGCTTTAACAGTTGTAATGTGTCCTCTCACAAGAATAATTAAAACTGATACAGGGCATGCCATTAGAGACTGTACTTTGGGTTCGTTGTTGCCGCTGAAGTGTTCCCATCTCTGCTGCCTGCGCTATGGAGATGATCTACTGTGTGTGCCTATCAGTCTTTCTCTGTACCGTTCAGAAAATAGGGCTGTGTGAATAACTGGTAGTTATTTGTAATTGTGGAGGCAACAAACAGCATAGTTCTGGTGGTCAGTAGAAAGAGTAGCTGCAAAGATCTCCTGGTATTAAAGAGACCCTAGCCCTGGGATCCCAGTTTTTATCATCATAAAAATTTCTCTGGAGTTTCCTCCCTTGATATGCAGTTTGGGAAAACAATTCTGACCTGACTCCCTCCTTTGCCAGGAGGCTAATGAGAAATTTCTCCTGTCCCTGCTGACACTTCTGCAATTAGAAGGGAAGGCCCTTGTAATGGAGAAATATACAGGAGCTGCCACAGAATGCGCAGCAAGAGGGGAATGCTGAGGGAGAGACCAAGAAACCAGCCATATCTTAGCATGTGCAGGTTAGCAGCAGAGGGACTTGTTGAAGAGATGTGAGGTGCGTGTGCTTGTCCATATGAATTTTTGGCTGCTGGGTGGGAGCCACAGGCGCAAAGTATGGGAGTTTGGAACAACCTGCCAGCCAGGGGCTCCTGCCTCACCCTCTACCCAAGTTTTTAGTAAAATACCGCTTAGCACACCCACCAGAATGTTGCTCTGACTTCTGTTGCTCCGCACAATATGTGGTTGGGTATTCAGTCTCTCTCTCAAACAAGAGACTAAATACAAGGATGTAGCAGCAGATACAATTAAAAATGTTGTCTTTGTCGCACTTTTATAGGCAGCTCTGCAGGTGCTGTGTGACACATGCACCAGATTTCTGATGTTCTAATTGCATGCATTGACATACTTTCTGAATGTCTGAGTTGTCAGGGGAATGTTAGATGCAGTAAAGAACAAAAGGGGTTGCACAGTGCTATGGGGCGGAGGCAAAGATAAAGCAACATAATACAGAAAACAATGGGGCCAGATTCAATTGCTGGTAAGTTGTGAACATGGATTTGCCCTGGAAATGCCTTGAAAGTTCCCAGTGGTGCAGGGTGTGGTCAGGTGTCTTTGGGGTTCAGCTCTGACATGTGCGGAGCACTTCTTTCCAGCCGCTCCTTTCTTCCCCTCTCATTAGGAGCCTGTCCTTCACATTTGGTTGCATGGAAAGCGTAACAGCCCCCTGGTCAGTAGCCGGGTCGGTCAAGTCTCTGTTGCTGTGCCGTTTCCCACCATCTTCTGTGGGGTGGTTGGACCTGGCCTCAGCTTCCCGTATAAAGCTTTCCTTGCTGAGCCTTCCCACTTGGGGAGCTTTAAAGATCATGGCAGGCTTCTGGATATAATTTCTGAAGGCGGCCAGTGAGGAGAGGGAAAGACTACAGGGTCTTCAGTTCCAAGTACCAACATTTCACCACGGAAGGGAACTGGACTTCTGGTCCTGCTCCTGCCCTGGCTTCACTAGGAGGAAAGTGAAGTCCATATTTACATAACCTGTTGCGCTCAGAAGTTACTGGTTATGATTAGTTCTCCAGTAACAATCTCTATTATCCAGTAATCATCATAATGTTATCAGGGAAGTACAAAAACTAAAGGTGGGTTTGTGGCTTATGCATTAATTTAGAAAAAAATAATTTGAATCTAAAGAAAGAAGATCTGCTTGGGAATTGTCAAATTTATACAAAGTTACCCCATCCTGGAATTATACTTCAAAGACAGTTACTGATACGCATAATCTTTGAATACTGGTAAAATAGCAAATGAGGGAGGTGCTTTTTTAAAGATACTGAATTGAAAGTGATATTTGAACACATTGCTGTTATCTGGAAAGAAATATCCCAAATATTGGGGTTTTCTTATGCTCTCCCATTCAGGAAAGCACTGAATAACCAAAAGCCTTGATAGGTAAAATCGTAGAGGGCCGTATCCTATTGTATACCTTTTGTAAACTGGTGAATTCTTGTCAAGGGCAAAATGTTTATACTATGGCAAACTTAAAGAACATTTTCTGTTCTACTTTTAGGGGGGTTCTCCGGTATGTCTCCAACTGATAAAACAGTCTTTTCCCTATATACAAACAAGTGAAAAAATACAATAATAATTTTTTATATATATTAGAAGATGCTCATTGTTCATTCATACAAACAGCAGACTATTTTGTGTACATTCATGCAGCAAAATACAATTCATGCTTACTTTTACCTCTTTATATGTAAATATATATATATTAAAAAAATATGAGTGAGAAAAGGACACAGAAGAGCAGTCATTCTGATGGTGTAAAATGTAGGAGAACAACCCATCTAGCTGGCCAGATATGAAATCTTATTTCAAGCATTATAGCCATTTCCCAATAGTTGACAAGATGAAAACCTGTTAGTTAATTTCACTTATAAGAGCTGGATAATAAATTTGAAGAAATGGAGAATAAGCTCTTTCCCAGCACTCCCTGGAACATGATGCCAAGAATACAGTTAGCTTTGTTGCATTGCTCCAGTTAAGTTTATGAATGATACAGAACAGGAAGGTCCCTTCTGCACAGAGCTTCGGTGCAATATAACTTACTGATTAACTCATTCCGATAGTGCCTTGATGTATTGTGATAGACTGTTTCACAATGTAAGGAAGAGTTAATCATAAACCAACAGTCAGAAGTGTTTCAGTCATTTTGTTAGTTGCTGTTAGGTTGATGACAGCCAGAAATGCACCATTGTATCTGACGTTCCTATTAATGGCCTCATTTTACACCGTTACTGTCCATCGCAAAACTCCCACCACATTCAGAAGTGCAAGTGTTTACGATTTGTACCATAAAGTGCCTGTTGAAGGCTGCATTCCAGCTGCAACATGTGGCTAGGTAGATGAAAAGGTAAAAATACGTTAAAGAATGACATGAAAATGGATTTTCATTTTGCAGTCTCGATGACCCTGCTGACATTTCCTTTACTTTGGCAGAATAACTAGGCTGAATATTTTTAGGCACTATGTTTCTAGTCACTCCAATCCCTCTAAAGAGCTTTCCTTTGGTAAATTGAGGGACTTTGATTTTGTTTGTTCATTTTTTCCAGGCAGTTTTGGGGTGAGCAGGAAATTACAATGAGCTACTAATTTCTTTTGGACACTGAAAAAATGAATTCTGTAAGAATTAATGATTTTTATCACAAGCATAGCTCAGAAGTCTTTGTTGCTATAAAAGGCTCCTGAGCAGGAAACAAGTAATATATAATTGCATGTCCTCAGTGTCCAAGTATTAAGAAAAATAAGGATCCCTTACAACAAAAATGTAAAATTCATTCAATCACCAAGGCAGAGTAAAAAACATCTGGGCCAAATCCGGTACTAATTATCATCAGTCTTGAATTTTTCCAATATCCTCTGACCGTGAAACATGTGTAAAGCATAGCAGTTCTGTTCAAGGAAAAATTCTCTCTCTTTCCAATTATAAAGATTTGTGGATAGTCAGGTTTAGTTTTTTAATTCAAGAACCCAGCTAGATTAAAATCACAGTTAAAATAAAACATGAAATGTATAAGGAAGCAACTTGATTGAGCTGGTAACAGGCTGTTAAATGGGGTCTGTTAATTTTGTGACTATAAATCTTGCTTGCGTCCACTTTAGCCCTGTGTCCTGGTTTTCCCTTTTGTAAAAGTGGGTAATAGTATTCCCCACTACTGCAATGTAAGTTGGGCTTCCCTGGAAGAAATAATTTTTCAGAATTAGAGATAATGCTGCCTTTTCATGCCTGATCCTGCCTGCATGTAATTCAGGCTACTTTCCTGACACAACCTTCATCAAACTCACTAAATTGACCCTAGCTTATTCCTGCTGAGGTTCTGATTGGTAATATCCAAAGTGTCAAACATTAGTGCTTCCTCCTACTTTAAATGCAGCCTATATTTCCTGCTCCTTCCCCTAACCTGCAGTTTATCAACATAGAAATTTTGCCTTTAAATTTGTATGAATTGTTTTAACGAGAACAACAACAAAAAAATGTTAACTGTGTTTTATTAGATTTTTCCTTTTAATGAAAGCAGTTACATATCTCTAATTACAATTGTTGAATTCTCCAACCTCTACTTTGGCCTACAAAATATTAAATAATGATAAATTGTTATTCTCTCAGAAAAGAATAAACAACCTTGAAATCTATCATTCGTTAATTGTCTACAACTTAACTAAATGGAAAATTTTCCCTTGAGACATGGATAGCTGAAATTATTGCAGTGCTCAGATTTGGTCAATGTGCCAACTCTGCAGAAAGCAGACTAAATCCTGCAACTTTCTCTTGGCTGCGGTGCTCAGGTCCTACCCTGTCCTCCGGCCAGTACACACTGTTGGCAACAAACTAACCTCTGCAGTGGATCAGCTTTTTTATGCTTTTTAGCCTAATCTGAAAATCTCCCCTTACCTTGCTGCGCTTGAGATATTAAAGGCAGCAGGCCACGTCTTGGCAAGTGGCTGTTGCCTTTTGACATGGTATCTTGCTCCTTTCTTGCCAGTGTTCAGTGCTGCCCTGGGGAGCTCGCTTGCCCCCAGTCGGGCTTCCCGGGGTCCCCTTCTTGCCAGGAGACCAGGACCAAGTACCACCGCATCAAGAAACTCAACCTATGGCACTGTTGCCAGTTAATGGTCTTCAGCTTGTGAAACACTGCAGTTTCTAGACTATGGGCTTGTTGAAATCCAAGTATCTCATTCAAACGTGATTCTTACTACCTGTGCAGCTGCTCTTGTGAACTTCTGGCAGCAGCTTATGCTTTGTGGCAAAAAAAATCCTTCCACATGCTAATTGTGTTTCATCAAAAACCTTCAGTCTGACACATGGGTTTTTTACTGTTCCGTTTTACAAATAACCTCAGTGGATTTATCTGTAGCTTTTTCAGAGGATAAGGTTTGCCCATTCTACTGTCTCTGTACCATGTATAACTCTCCTTTTTAGTAATTCTTTTTATCCCTCAGTGCAAGGTAAGAGTACGTCCACTGGTCCACTTCTCACTAGCTCTTTCTGTAGGCCTGTTGCAACTTGGATTGGTTTAGACACCCAAATAAGATCTCCTCAGTTTCTAAATACGTTTTTGATCTGTATCAACTGTATGTATGACGGTATTATTTGTGCATGTGTATATGCACATTTTATTCATTTATTTACATTCACATAAACAAATCTAGATCTTTTCATAACATTGGCAATACATATTTATGTATTCTGATTCCTTTCTCCAGAACTATGAAAAAGGAACAATGTGTTTTAAATGAAGGCATAGCAGTTATACATGGGACTAATTTTATATTCCATTTGTTGTCTTTAACTTTTTTGTAATTCTATTACCTGTTGATGAGAGTTTTTCCATAGCGTATTGAATGTGATGATTTTTGTGGGGGTTGGTTTTGTTTGGGTTTGTTTTTTGTTTTTTTTTTTTTAAATTTGGACACATTTAATTCAGAGCTTGGTGATTTGTATGAGCAATTTAAAATTCTTTCTTTCAGTGCGTCATCTTTCCATTTGTAGCCATAAAGCTCAGCTCCCATCACACTGCCCCATTTGTTCAGTTTGGTCAGTCACCTTGAAGAATACAGTCTGCTCTAGCCAACACTTGAATGGAGCTGCTCAGATATGACATTGTATGATAAGACAAGAGACTTGTGTTTCTCAGTGCTGGCTGTCACTGACTTACCCTGCAGATGACAAAGTCTCCAGTTGCCTCCTGAATGGTTAGTCCACAAATTGCTGCTGTCCATCATTAGAGTCCCATCTAGTTCCTATGAAGGTCACTTAGTTGAAGTGAACTTAATCATGTTTGTGCAGGCTATTGGGGTGTTTGAAAAATGGTCTGATCTCTTAATGGAAGCAAAATGCACTAGAAAGGCAACTGAACGTGTGAAACAGTTGAGTTTGAGTCGTCCTAAAGTTGTATTTTTAGCTTCGGTACAGGGTGATGCAAACTCACCAAACTCTTTACCCAGAGACTAGAAGAAAGTGTGTGGTTCTGCTGGGTCCTGAAAAGAGTTTAAAAATAATAAGTCTGAAATAGTCATGGCTTACAAATAAGGTTTGAATTTCAAAGCGAATGCTATAGCATTTAGTCTCCTCGGAAGCCAGTCTGGAGCAAATGATGGGACGTGTGTCTGACAGCCAAATGCTACAAGTCTCTGAACCGTCAGTGACTACTGGAAAGGCCTTTGTTCCCCTGAAAAAAACACAAGGAATTTGTTGTGATGCTATTTGATCATGGCCTATAGTTTGTTTACCTTCTGCTCAAAGGTTTAAAAAAAAAAAAAGGAAAGAAAAAAGTTTGGAAAGGTTAAATGCAGATCTTCAACTGCAAAGTTAAAAGAAACCTGAGAGGCTGTAGTAAGAAATGATGTTGTTACTTCACCTACCTCCAAAACACATTTGTGAAAACAACTGAGCAGCATATACCTTTTATGAAGAAGAAATCACAGTTGTGCTTTTAAAGCGAAAACCTAACTGCAGAAAACTGGATGACAAAGAGAACCTTGAGAATGGAAGGAGATTTGGAAAGGCATTTGCCCTTTGAACAATTTTATTTTAAATCTTCACTTCCTCACTTTTCTGATAGCATAGGAGAGTAACATGGTAAAAATAGGGCATCAGGAGAAATGGTAGAAGAGGAAAGGTTCAGTAAGAAAAAACTGAACAAACAGAGAAACTGTGAAGCACTTAACAGAAATGACAAATCATTTCTTTTTCAATACCTGAAAAATATTTTTTGCATTTTAAAAAGTATTACCTAAAAAAGCCTGTCCTAATTGAATTGAAATACAAGATTACCATTTCAGAAGTCTGGGAATGAAATAACTTAATAATTTCAAATAAAAAGTAGAATTTGTCCAAAGGAAAGCTTATTTAAAGGTCTAGAGGAAGTGCTTGCAAAAATTGTTTTAGCAACAGCTTCCAGTTTTGCTGGATGTTTGCAGAGGCCAGTGAGTTCTACAGCATAATTCGGAGAAGGAAGCGTAACTGACAAAAGTTATTTTTGTTCTGTGAAACAATTTATGAGCACATTTACTTTCTGGAAGCATAGGTTAATAGCCTTTAAATATGCCTGAGAATAAATCTTTCTAAAGAGACACAGAAGTGATTAAACGTGAGGAATGAAGGAAACGTGAAGTGAAGCAAATGGAGCTTAAAGCTAGTCCTGTGCTTTTGTATGAGGAACCTTCCTTCAAATGCACTCAAGTTGCATGAAGTTTTGGAGTGCTGTTGAACAGATCCTCATGGTGTTTTGCAGTGCTGTTACAAGGTGTGTGGGTAATTCAGAAGAAATCCTGACCTGCTATGTAGCACTTGTGAGTTCAGGAGACCCATTTGTTAACTCCCGAACATATCCAGTGTGGGAAACCTGTAACATGTTGATTGACTTTAAGACATGCATGGGAACTGGTGAGGTATATCTGCTGTTTTCCTGCCCAGTTTCCAAGCTGTAGCATTCCTCAGACATTGCAGAGCTAGTGATCCTACTTGATCCACAGAGTTACGGAAGCTTAGTAACTCAACCAGACTGGAAGCGTTATGGGAGCAGTAAGACAGAGCTCAGGCAAATTCTGTAGCAAACAAGTAATTTTAGGGAGAAAGCCGAGGCTGAGATTTTCATGCTATTAATCATATTAGCTACAAAAGCAAATCACACTAAGAAGATTTAAAGAAATGTGGGAATTAATACAGATTCTGTTTCAGATATTTGTGTGGCCTCTGTATCACAGTATTTCATAACCTTTTATGTAATTAATGTAAGAAGAAAGAAGTGGTGGTGTTTTAATTAGCCCCAGTTAAAAGAGAGGGCAGGGTCTAGAAACTCCATCTGCTGAGTCAGTTTGTAAGCCTGTGGGTGTTTTCTGGGAGGGAGGAGTGTTGCTGTTTTTAATATCACGTCAGGGATGGACACTAAGATTTGCAGTTTCTGAGCAAATGTGATTCTGTCATCAGGCCAGAGAAAGAGTTATTTTTAACTTTCTTACGATAATGCTTCTAATGAGCTTGACATACTTGTTGCTTTTTCAGTATCATTCAAGCTGCTGCTATAGCTTTTGCCCTCCTTTGGCTGTCATAATTTCTTCATGAAAAGAAAAGTATCATCTCTCTTAGGGAAGAGTGGCTTAGAAAACAGGTATGTCCTCTGTTTAGACTCATGAAATAGCAAGTTAATCACAAAAATTTTATGAAAAAGAATCTCTATCAAAATGCATGAAGCCAGATGAAAAGAACATTTTGGTAAATAGTCTATTGGATCTTAGGTTTCCTTTCTGTTATCTGGAGTACAATGAAGAGATTAAGAATGCCTAAGTTACAGGAGGTGTTTATCTAGACAAAATGGAGTTAAGTAGGCTTTTAGCAATGACCAAGAGATCCCTAATGGCTAAAAGTGCTCATGAACTTTATCACAAAAGTTACTTTTTGGGGGAAAAGTTAAGGCATTCATTTAGTATTGTCTCATACTAGAAAATACTAAATCTACCATTATTTCACCAGTGTAACACATAGTTCATTGGAATTCTCGCATTCAAAGCATAGTTCTTCCTGGGGTTGTCCCATGGAGCAGTTTGTGCAAAGTAAGCTAGGAGAATGTGTGCACTTAAAACCCTCCCTTCCTTCCTGACTTCTGATGGCAAATTGGGATCAGTGAAAGTAACACCATCCATTCCTGAAAAGGTTTCCATCCAGAGGCAAAGTAGGTGCCACAGGTTTTATGTATACCAATGTTGTTCTATTCCATGTTGGAAAACGGTAACATTTCCCCTCTGCTCACCTGGGTCATCTTTTAATCTGAACTATTTATCGTTTGTTCGCTATTTTTGTCACTCAATGTGCTTATCGCTTGACTATAAATGATTTTGACTGTGAAGGAACTTGGTTTTGTCAGACATGAGACGTTCAAGGCAAGTGGACCGACAGCTGACATGTATTGAAATCCTGAGTGTTTGTTGTGACTTTACTCCTTTGATATGACCAGGGAATGACCATTTCGCTTTTGTGCCCCACACATGAGAGATTTCAGCTACCGCTGAAAAACTCCTGTCTGTGCTTAATACTCTTTTAGGCCATCAGTAAAATGGAGGTAAGATTTGGACACTTGCACAGCAAGCTGTTCTTGGCGTGGAGCACAAGTCTTACGAGGAGTGGCTGAGGGAACTGGGGTTCCTTAGGGTGGAGAAAAGGAGGCTGAGGGGAGACCTTATCGCTCTCTACGACTACCTGAAAGGAGGTTGT
>VYZV01040454.1:65989-153947 GCA_013401275.1 Pandion haliaetus
GGTGTTCTGGGATGTCAGACAGTCCCTCAATCCTGGTGATGGAGCCTAGGACTTCATCCCATTTAACTGGTGGACTATTAGGAGGAATAATAGCAATTCAAACTTGTGTAGTTACTTTGGGGTCTGTGCAAAGTACTGGCCTGGGTTTCAGTTGATGTTTGTGCCAGCCCATGTTTGGCCAGTGGAGAAAGATGCTCCATAGTGTCAGGTGATGTATGTGTGGCTTTGAGGAGCTATGCTTCCAGCCAGTCTTAGTCATGCAGAAAACTTCTCTGCTTCTCCATGGGAATAAGCAGTACCACTGGAAGAATGAGCCCCATTTGTTAAGCTTTTAGCAATCAGTTTGCTTCCATTTCTCTGGGGGGGGAGTGCAAAAAAAAAAATCAAACTTTGTCTGTTTCTCTTTCTTTCCCAGCTGTCTCCTGTCACTTTTTATCTCTGGCTCAGCCTATCTCGGAAGCATACTCTAAATTGTATTGCAGGCAGTGAGATAGGAATCGTACATTGTCAATAGTCCTCAGTTCATTTGCTTCTTGCGTCACTGGGGAACACAAGTCATATGAATGGCCTCGCACAACAGTGTCTGTACTTTCATAATCCCTGTTATTCACTTGTTATTCTGAGTCATTTGATAAAGGATGTGTCTGACTCATTTTTAGTGTATTTGCTTGTCTGCCCCTTCCTTCCCCTCTTATGCCAGCAGTAATACAGACATGGTGAATGACTTGGCCAAGTTCCTGCAGAGGCAACACGATGTTTGTGAGCCAGAGGGACACACACAGCTACGAGCTTCTCTGCTTCTTCCCTCCATTAGCACCTGTTGGGACACTTTTTTTGGCAAATGCCAGATGACAGGGTAATAGATGGAGGAGGGGGTAATAGATGGAAGGAATGCGAGTTTTCTTCTCCCTGTGTAATAATGACCTGCAGTGCTGCTGCGGTTGGTGATATGTTGTCCTGTTTGGCACAGATGCGTGGATGTGAGCAATGTCTCCATACCCTTTTCAGCTTCATGACCACACACTCACAAATCTATTACATCAGCAGTGTTAGAACGAATAGTACCTGTGCATGTCAATGCACAAGTCAAGAAACTGAGATGAGATTAGCCCTGCCAGGGTGGGTTTCCCACCTGTGCTGATGTTGTGAATCTCATAGAAAACCCTTTTCTACTCGGTTTCAGTCAATAGAGTTACAGAAGAGTTGGGGTCCAATTTACCCAAATTTGGCCCTTTTTGTGCATCATTGTTTGAGGACACTGATAAATTTGAATCCAAGTAATTTTTATCTTTTAACATCTCTGTCCTTTAAGTATTTATGTAGGATTAAAGTGTGGGTCCTAAATGACACTGGCCATTTGGGACTGTTTGTGTTGATGCTGCTGAAGGACTCTCTATGTCTTGGAGGCTGAAAAAAGTATGCAGTTGATTTATCTGATGCTTTACATAGAAATTAGGCAGTGTACCTGTGCTGTACTCCACAGTGCTCAGTGCAGCGGCATTTGTAACCCAGAATCTCTCCCCTCTCATGACTTTATGCATACTCTGGCTCCTGGAGAATTCAGCTTCTGCCTGATGTCCTGTAGTGCAAAATTTACCTCTATGCTCTGCATGAATGCAGTTGTATTTTTTGTTTCTGTAGGAACAGTCCTCCACAAACAACAATACTGATGTTTACTGTAGCTGAAAGCTTGCTGGCCAAGCTGAGCCACCAGATTTTATGTCTGGAATAACACACTCTTAAGTTATACCTTCTCGATGGGCAGCATAAGCAAAGTATAAAGGAAGAACCTGTTGTTTGTGTCATCTCTGCATGGTACTCCAGGTCTGGAGAGTGTTTGTTAAGGGGCAGAAAATATCCGCTGGAGCACTTCCGTTTTTTCGTGGTAGAATTTGCAGACCTGCTGACATTTTGCCCTGGTTTGGGATGGCTGGTCCATCAGCAGCACGGAGGGTGCCTGAGCATCAGTGATCCTGGGCTGCCAGGGGCTGTGCGTCAACCATGCCTAGCAGATGAGTTTTCCTGAAGCAAGAGATGCCACTGCTTGGGCTAGTTTGCTTCTTGCACTGAGGAGTCCAGGTACTCAGGCAGCAGCTCTTTTGGGCTGGCTGGTAACTGTGGTCCTCAGGAGAACTCAGGTCTAGTGGTTGTAAAAACAAAAGGAAGCAAAAGAGAATAGGCAAGCCTGAGGCTAAAAGAGGGGAAAAGTGGTGCACCTGGGATCAAGGGAGAGAAAGCATCATCACTTTGGTACAAAGGCAACTTCATTTGAAACAGAAAAGTCATTGTTAAACACCAACGTTCATGTCGCCTATCATGTTCCTAAGTTGAAAAATAGTGTTACTGTTAGTGAAGACTTAGTACATGGATGATTCTCCTGGTAAAAAGAAGGTGCTGTGCTAAATGATAAAGAATTTATTAGATCTTGTTGTACGGAAAGCTAAGGATAGCCATCCTCCTTATTTCTGGGTTACTGATGTTACTATAAAGAGTAATAATAGCCATGTACCTCCACTGCAGGTCTAAGTGCCTTTCTGAGTAGTTGCTGCCACCCAACATAGATTTCAACATGTTTTCTGGAGAAAGTCCCTCTTTGGGACTTGCATTACTGGCAGCCTTTGAAATTTGTGATTTGGTGGTCACTTTTCCCTTCCTACGCAACAGCTTTTTGTGCATTATTACTCATCAAAGACTCCAATAAAAGTCTTAAGTGAATTTTACACCTACGGCAGCGTCTTCTCACAGCTACTGAGGCAAGGGAATATCGTGCAGTTCCAGGAATCCAGTTCTGATCATGATAACACCAAGATAAATTTGAAATAGTGTCAGTGCTAACAAAGATGTTAATGTAGAATAAAGAACATAAACCTATATGTAACTTTTTTGGAGCATTTCTTCATCCTGACATTCTATGGTACTTTCTAGTGCAGAAAAGTACCTGCTTATTTTGGACATAAATCCTAAGGATTCTAGAAACCAACTATATCCAAAAATAAAACTGACCTATCTACTTCAACTAGCCAAGCTTTGTGAATAGCAAGACATGAGCAAATTTGATACTAGAAATATCTTCTAATCAAAAGACTTCAAAGACATGATTTTTCTTCAATACAAATCTTGTAGGTTCGTTTCCAAATGCCTCATCTGTTACACAGCAGAGATTTATACCTGTTATAAGAAGCATCTTTGGAACAAATGCTTTGAAAATTTTCTTCAGTAGTACAGTCATCCTACTTCAAATTCAAGTTTTCATTTTTGCCTATATATAACTTCTGTAAACTGGCTGACTCTTAAATTCTTATTGCAATGAAAATGTACTAAGCAGAGTAGAGAAAGACTACTTAATGTTGTCTACTGTACTCCACTCACAAAATTTTGGTTAAACCTTCATTTTTCCTTGTATCTGATACCGAATTAATCTGAAAAAGCATTCTAGGACTAAGTCAAATATGCAAGATGTAGGTGCGTGCAATCTCGTGGTCATGCTTCTTAATCCTAAGGTACCTGTTAAGGATAAACCCCTTTAATATTATCTGTTACATGTATTTGCAGTCTTTTGGTGTCTGGGGCAGAGGGCTGTCTGTAACACAGAACATTTCTAGTTTTGCATAATACATATATTTATGACTCATTAACCTTCCTTGAGCCTGCATATAAACAAGAATCCCAGTTTGTATCTTAAAAGTCCAGCCACTGTACCTTTGGTTTATCTGTTAATGATTATTGAAACCACAAGTGCCTGACAAATTGTACAAGTGAGTCAGCTGAGAATTTAGAAATTAATTTCAGAAGCTGCTGTTACAAACCACTTCCCATCAAGTGTCATGAAATAATAATGGTCCTAATGCTATTCTGAACTGTCTGGCTGAACTTTGACATAAAGCATGGAAATTACATTTAACAAACTGAGGCAATCATTAACCTATCTGTCTCTGTGATACTCCTTTCTGATCTCTTATTTAACTGAATAGATATGCACATTGTTTCCCACAATAGTTCTCTTCCTGCAAATATTCATAGGGTATGTATATGTAAAGAGCTTCTCAAAGACACTAATTCTCCGTAACCTTCTGAAATACCTTAATCCACGTAAATCTGCAGGTTGTATAATGTTTCAAACATCTTACAGTTGGCAGACTCAGTGCTGTACCAAGTGCAGTCAATCCACCTTTCTCTCAGAAGAATGAGGAAGAAGTTTTCGGTGGCTTTCCACCCTTTCAGCTTTCCTGACTGTTTTAACTTGGTGCACTGTTGGACTACACTTACATAATATCTATTTTGTTCTTTGCTACCTGCACTAGATTACTTTTTTTCCCTGCATTTCTCAAGATCACTACTGACATACTGACAGTGGGGGGCATTCTGTTCCAGCAGGCACGTTAGGCAGGCTGATGTGGGCAGTGGGTGGCTGGTTTCCTTGGCCACCCTCAGTTACCTCTCCCGCCAGCATACTAAGTGTCAACAGCAAGCTGCTGCTGATTATCCGAGACCTGATGTCTCAGGTGGAAAAATTTAAGTGGGTCCTTAAGTGGAGAAAACTTTTTGCAATCAGGTAATCTTTGCATTTTTTTAATTTGCTTTGAAATTTGATAAGTAAGGAGAGTATCACTAAATGCAAAGCGAGAGCCAGGCAGACACAGAAGAATCAGCTGTTGAAGCCAAGGTGGGAGGCGGCATTTAATTATACAAGGGTTTGCTAGGCTTGGGGTGTTGGTGGGCTAAAGTGTTGATGTGAATTTGGCATAGTGGGTGTAATGCAGAGAAATAAGACTTCAAACGCGCATTTTGTTTTGAGGGAGGATTTGAGGTTTTTGAACACCCCTTTCTGAGCTGGACTGCAAAAGAATTAGAACAAGGATGGTGAGGGGATGGAGAAAGAAGTGGAGCACAGGTGAACCCAAACCACTTCTCAACCCTTTGACACTTTGTCTCCAGAAGCTGTATTACACTTTCACCACAACACTTACCCATCAGTGAGAGCTGTTAGTCTCACTGTCGGGGCTGAAACTAGGTCCGGGGGAAGCATCAATGTGAGTCAGGCCTTTAGGGAAATCCCAAGAGGTGCAGAAAATAATGCAGATCTCTCCAAGTGGGTTTCTTCACCCCTCAAGTCAATCTTTTAGATCTTGTTTCTTGTTTGCGCAGTGAACCCGTTTTCTTTATCTCCCTAACAAATCTAAGGTTTTTACATAGTACCAGAGCTTTTAGAGCAGGCCCATAGAGGCATGCAAATTTTCCCAAGAAAATTTTAGGTGATTGTTAGTGACACTTGCTGTTCTCTCCCTAAGGGAAGGGATGTCTGTTATATTCCCATCTTTTGCAATAGCTCTAACACGTTGCAGTAGCTTGTGGTGACATTAATAGTAAAAATGTGCAGCTTGATTTGCCCTAGATCTTTTGGAGCAAGGATGCACAACAAGCAAAAGCAAGCCAGTTTGGCTTGCATCTGTCGCTCTTCCCTGTGTTTATACCTCTGATACAGCGTTGTGCCCACTGTCTTCTACCTGCCACAAGACCACACAGCTCTTGCTGTGTTCGTAACCTGTTAGGCTGGCAGGCTCAGTGAGAGCAGTTGCGCATATTGGACTCGAGTCCAGACTTGATGGCCGAAATGGGCAGCCTACCTGTTTGGACAGACCATCTGATCACTGCCTAGTTGCCAGCCAGCCACAGTCAATCACTTGCTGGGCATGCCAAAAATCTGTGAGCTGGCCCAAGGGCTGCAGCTGCAGTGGTAAGTAGATGCGCTAGCCTGTGCCTGGCTGAAGTGCTACCACATGCCAGTGAGGCTATTGCCCTGCCAGAATTATGAGAGGATGAAGGGAAAATGTAGGAGAAAAGAGAGAAACTCTGCACACAGTGATGTATAGCCTCTTTAATTGCTCAAGATTTGTGAGTGTTCTGTATCTAATCCTACTGTGATCATGCAAATTTGAATGTTTTGATATAAATATCATGCCCCTTGGGAACTCTTTCTTCTGAAAGAGATACAAATGATTTAGCAGCCACATATTCATGGCTAACTGTCCTGAGTTAGTGTTTCAAAATCAAATGTCATCTCTCACTAGGAATGTACAATATTTTCAAAATGCAAATTTGAAATGTTACTATAAAGAGTATAATTAAACTTCTTATTACTTGTGCATTCTCTGTGGTTTTTAACATGCTCATCAGTGCCGTGTGAGCACTCTCGCGGCTGTTCGCGACATTTTAATGGCAATTCTTGCCAAAACCATTCCAAATTTTCAGCTCACTCTGCTTTTCTGTTAAAGGGAGTTGTTTAAGATATACTTGCTTTTGTTGAGAAAGAAATGATGAAAAATTGCTTCAGCATGGATGGGTGACTTAGTCACCTGTGCCACAGAAGTATTCTGTACTCATCCAGCAACAAAAGCTGTGATAGCAACTTGTCTCTACCAAAACCGAAACCCATGACTTTTAAGAAAAGAGGGAAGGCAGTGGTGGAAGCAGGTTGAGTTGTTTTATTTGTATTTTTGCATGTGTCAGAGTACTGTGGCATTAGACAGTGAAGATGTCAAAGAGGAGGGGTTGAAGGACATCAGGAAAGGTATAGATGCCAGTATCGACAATAGTGAAGTTGATCAGAAATGCTTTCAGAATGGACGTTCATGCCAAAGTGCTTCATCCATCTCTTTTAGGTGCATTGATTCATACTTCTGCGATTGCCACCCCACACCCCCACCATCTGTAAAGGGAACAGAGGTTGCAAAATGCCCTTCAAAAAATATCTGAAAGAAGACTAAGGCTTCCTTTTGCGTTATCTTGTATGAGGCACATGCTACCTGTCTATATGTACAGGAGAGGGGAGGCTGCTTTTCCTTGATACCATGGCTCTGTAGCCATAGCTCACAAAGGGAAGCGCTACCCAGATCTTGCACCTGAAGACTCAAGGAGAGTCAGGAGCATCCATGGAACCATCAGAGATCATGGAGCTGGCTGCTACTCCCACAGTGAAATGCTACCTGAGCCCAGGCAGGCAGGGCTTGGGGAAAGCCTCGGAGGAGCGTCATAGTTGCAAGCTGAAAGTTCCTTCCATTGCATTAAAGGCCAGCTGAAGACCTTACATGACTTTGGCTGCTTCTTCCCTTTCAGCCAAAACAACCCGACTACAGGTAGTGCTAGTCCCTGCATCCAGCTACACAGCTGAAGAGAGGTTATGAACTCTCAGTTTTCTGGCAGTGAGAAAAATTAATTTCTCCAGGTAGGAGAAGTTGGGCATAAGGACCCAAAAGATATGTTTGCGAAGGAAAAGTTTATGGATAGTGTATAGCAAACACCAGAAAATTTTAGATCTACTGCTGGGACTTCATGTCTAAAGCTCCCTGAAAGAGGCCTGGGTATGATGGAAAAAAATAAATAGACGTGCTTCTTGTCTTTTCTTTGCTTAATCATCATAGTCTTTTCTCTTTTGTCTTTTATTTTCTTACCTTAAAAAATTAATCTGTCAAAATCCGTGAGATCCTAGGGACATTTGATGTAAAAGCTTTGGTGGTTCATGTCAGAGAACGTAGTAATAATGAATGTGGTGGTTCATGTGAGAGAATATATTGGCTGTGTAAGTATTTTTTGTGGTTATTTAGTGTGTTGACACCACCAGTTTGTTTCATTTATTACTAGAAAAAAAGGTGAAAATCCTAGAATATGAGAGGGTTTAAGAGGAGCAAACAATATCCTGAAACTTGCTCAACTTGTATTTGATCTGTGTTTTAAGCCACATTGAATAGCTGGCTTACACACAGTAGTGTTCTCCCAGTGCTTTTTAGGACTGAATAATTTGGAGATGTCAGGGTTGTTGCTATTAAGTTGAAACAAAGTATAAGAGATAGTAAGAAAATTTAAAAAAAAAAAAAAAAAGTTCCTTGACGCCTGGTTTCACCTGCTATGCTGCACATTGGAGTCGACCCAAGAAATCACAAGTGACACTTACACAGAAAAGAGACCAAGTATTTACACAACTAGAGTCAAATATAATATGGACCTACTCACACCCATGGCTGGTTTTGAAGAAAAAGCTAGATACAGCCTATGTTCAGCTACATTAAAAAAATATAACAATGAAAGAGTGTGTGTCCCGCTATAGTAACTGGCACTGTGCATTCAATTTTTTATTTCTCTTTTCTTCTTACTCTATTCCCAAATTGCTAATTAGAGTCAACAAATTGGCTATAGAATACAACAAGACATCATGTAGTCTGCCAAAAGGAGTGGTTGGCATCTGTACAAATTGGGTTATGATGTGTTTGAAGACTTAATGTTGAAAAAAGCTTTCAATATTCTCTTCATCCTCCCTGTCCTCCTACTGGAGTGACTCAATTCCAAAGGCAGCAACATATTGCTCCCTTGCTATCAGAGGTTTGGTTAATAGAAATGAGCTTCCCCATGAAGCAATGTGGCCATCTACCAACTAAGTTTCATTGTTGTGCTAAGTAACCAGTAAGTGCAGACCCTGAGTGGTGGGTAATTTGGACATAACCCATCTGAAGTGTTGTGGTAATGGTTACAGTAGTTTGGCTTGGCAAGCAGAAGAGCCTTGAATGTGAGACTTCTGTAGGTCCAAAGCAGCATATGTAGACCTACTGCAGTCCTATGGTGCTGCACAACATATGCATGTGTGTTGTGCTGTGTGGCTGTAAGTTCCCTCCCTATGCCTTGTAGCATACATACAGGCATCTGAAAAAGTTAGACTGTTTTGAGTGGAGGTGGATATTCTGATCTCTTTCTGTGCTGTATGGCCTGATACAAGATCACTTGCTTTTTCTTGGTGGTCTTGCTATCCTCATATCCCCATGTGTTAGTATGCATGTTAATATGAAGGTTAAATCAGAGCCCTGATGTTAATTTTCCAAGTATGTTTTTACTGGTATGGTGGCAGATGCAGTTGGCTGTCAAGGATATACAGCAATTTGTGCATGTATTATTTTCCAATAGGATCGAAGACTGTTATGAAAGCTTTTACCCAAAATAACATGCTACAGGTGGATTCAGAGGTGGCACTGGGTCTGAGGGTGATAACCAGGGAGGAAGCAATTCCATTTTCTTCTGCAATCTCCTACATTATGGAGCTTTCAATTAGCCTAGGTTTCAATAGCTTTCAATAAGCCCAAACTTGGAGTGATCATCTTGTTTATAAAACACAGGGAACCTAACTAAAAGTATTTAGCTAGGCTGACCTGACTCCTGCTACTGTGTTGTCTCCGCACATGTAGAGCATTTTTAATCATACTGGCAAAAAGTATTTCTAAAAGATGTTGCCCTGTTGATCATTGTACTCTTGAGCAATGATGGTCCTTTCTGAATGAGGCAGCATGAGAAACTGCGAAGAAGCCCATAGGTGTGGGCACATAGGTTTCTGTGTCATCCCAAATCCTCTGAGAATAAAGCCAGTGTTTGGGCCACAGGGAGTGCAGGCTTGTACGAAGGGATTTGTATGGCAGGAGTTGGCTGAGATACACGATACATGCTTATGGCTTGTTGGCTGCAAAATGTGAATGTCTTGTTTCTCTGATACATTGCTGACCAAAGCAGCGTAGCTGTTGCAGTAGAAGCAGTGCTAAATAGGCTTAATGCAGATGATAATTTTTCAAGATTTGCATCTGTTGTCATGTATTCAGCCATTTATAATTCTTGCCGTATATCTTAACAAAACAATCTGCAAAATCCTTGGCTACAGGCTGTTTCCAAGTTCAGATATGCTGCTTGTCTAGTGGATTTGGAAGAGGATTGCATGCATTGTCACACTGCCTTATTCGACCCTTTGATCTCGCTCACAGTTCTTCAAGCATAAAGATTTCGAGAGTGTTGGTTTCCTTTTCTCTTTGACACAAGTTTTTAATCTAAAATATTTAATTTGAACAAATTGCAGGTATGAAAACAGAGCTTTAAGATAAAAGTTTAATGCCTTAGAAGGAAAGAGGGGGTCAGCTTGAGTTGAAAACACAGGCTTTAGAGTCAAGATATCTGAATTCCTTTCTCAGCATGCTAGATTTCCAAAGTAACTTGAAGCGAGCCTTTTGGTGCCTCAGGTTTTCGCCTGTAAAATCAATTTTAAAGGATATTTGGCTATTTCTTTTATTTGCTTGTGGAGATTTTAGTTGGCTTCCTTTCAAAGATCTTAATTGCTTTAGGATAATGACATTATTGTCAATGGGCTAGTAAGTTTTAAATAACTGTGATATATGGTATATACTTACTGATTGTAAGGAGTAGTAAAAATCCATATAAAAATGAAGTATAAAATAGGATTTATGTAAAATAGTTTTATTAGCTGCTTCAGCTACTACAGAATTACGGCATTTGTCCATTAAAGAGTCAATGTGTCAAATTGGGAATTGGATCATAGATTATATCACAGGATTTGGTAGTTGGCTCTGATCTGAAAAATACTTCTGTTACTATTTATTAAAGAAGTTCTTGTTTTTAGACTTATTCTGGAAAATATCTTTTTAATACCTGTGTTTTTATTTTAGGTATACTCAATAAATAATCCCATTGTTGCAGCTTGTGGAGTGTTTAATATTATCATCTCAGGTTGTCTTATTTAACTAATACTGTAGATGGATTAGTTGTATAAAACCCAAATATTTTAAAGCAGCAGTGCTAACTTGTCATTATTCAGTGTATGATTCATCTTAGGAGTCAAATGTCTGTGAATGTAGATCCTTTTATTATTTTCATTAGTATGCTGAAAGTACATACTCTTAATGCTTTTTATTGTTACAACCTCTTACTTTTGGGCACTGTGAGAGAAGAACAATTTTTTTTATTTTTTTTTTTTCCCCCATCCTGAAATTCAAGTCAGTTTTTGTTGGGTTTTTTTTCCTGGTTTTTGTTTGGTTTCCCTGCTTCCCTGATGTTTCTACCCCTGGGGTGTCTACTCCTTTTCAAAAAATAACTTCTGAAGAAAATGAGAGAGGGTATTTTTTTAATGAAAGTTCATCAAAACTAAGAGAAAAGTTGAGGGTAAACACCCTTAAGTAGTCAGTATACATTTTTTTGTTTCATATCTAGAAGAGATAATTGTCTTTATCATTCTACTTTCCATTACACAATTACCAGATTTAATGTATCCACCTGACTGCATATAGACTAATCTGTCTTCTTGGAGATAATCTGTTCTGTGTCTCAATTATATGATTCTTTTAATGTTTTTCTGGCTCTGAAATAATTTTAACTTACTTTGGTTGAAAACATGTTTGCACTATCCATGATATCATCCTTAATAAATGGTCATTAAATTATTTTCCCATGGTTATTTATGTAATGGAAATTACTTTAGCACCTGCACTGTCTTTCTAATAGGGCAAATACAGAATTGCACAGGCTATGTGATAATAATTTAGCATTATATGTAATGGGCTTTTTCATATCCCTGCATCTGCTGGACAAGGACTGGTGATTTGTTGTAGTCTGACCTCCTAACAGAAGGTTAGTACGTAGATGGAGCAGCACATACACTGAGGGCATTCCTACCGCACTGCCTTCTGCCTCCCTGCCCCAGTACTCTGCAAATTTGTCTTCAGCAATGCAAGCGAATCATTTATCCCACCTTCATGTTTTCCTAAGGAAAATGAAGAACAGAGAAAAAAGAATGGCAAGAAAAAGGGGCAGGGGCAGCATGAGAGTTCCCTACAGCCCTCTGAGAAAAGCACGTGTATGTGCAGAGAGAAAGAACATTTTGTTCTTTAAGGCGTCCACCTTAGGTGCACAGAAGGATAGGCAGACACACCCAACCCCCTGCCTCTGATCCACCTGGGCTCAGCAGCCATTTGACAGCCTGCACCAGGAGCCATGTTAGCAGCCAGCAGTTCACAGCACAACCAGCCTGCTCAGCTGGAAATCCTAGTAGCTAGGATTGCTTCCCCAAAATGCCATCACGTTTTTCTTCTTTATGGGAGGAGTTCTGCTTGAGAAGAGACCTGCATTCCCTCCCCTTTGGTGAGAGGTAGCGATGTCTCAGTAATGACAAATAGCTTCTGTTGGCCCTGTCTCTGTGGTCACCACACCCAAGAGGGATGTCTGAGTAAAGATGCCTCCTGTTATTGCAGTGGGACCTTCCCTGCCACTGTTAGGTGAAACAACAAACGTGTTTGTATGCATTGGGTCTGCATTAAATCCCTTTATTGACTTAGGGCCTAAGCAGCACGACTGGAAAAATGTTAGATAGAACTTGATTTCCTTACTCTCAAAAAATTGCCTCTGTGGGTTTGCCTTAACCAAACATGAAAAGCTGTGATAGTGATACCTCATGCAACTAAAGCAGGAAGAGATGTCTCGGTCAAGTAACATCCATCCTTTGGCTACCATATTTTCATCCCAGCTTAATGGGAACTCAAAAATCCTCGGCATGCATTTCTTCTGTGAGTGAAGTAAGGGCTTTTCTCAAATGAGAGTTGTGGACGTAGCTGAGAAACGCTGCTATGTTTGCTCTCCACTCACTGCCAGCAGTTGAAAGCCAACACTAAGGGACCCAGAGACCTATTGAACATGATCATCTCTGTGTGCATGACCAGGTAGCTTTGCAGCTCTTCCTGTTTTCACTCCTGTTCATACACAGTTTCTTCTAATTCCTTCAATTTTTCTTGATTGCTCTTGATCAAACTTGCTGATACCACATGCACGCATGTTTTATCACAACTGGATGGCCCTATGAGGATACCCCCTGCCTTGTGCGGATGAGAATAAACTTGCCCTGGAGAAGACAGGAGGATTGCATGGCTTTGAAGCTTTCTGTTTGTTAGAGAAGTGAATCCTCCTCTGGACAGCAGATCAATTTTACCCAAGAGCTCTGAGCAGGACCAGTTTTGAGAAACAGCTGTATTTCTCTGACAGTCTGGCTAATCTGTGCTTGCAGGACTGTTTGGTTTTTATTATTGTGATACAAGTATTTACAAAAACAAAGGGGGTTTTTTTCTATTTTTCATTATTCAAATAGCTGAAAATCCATATGAAAAGTACATTTGTATGTGTGCCCAGATGTAGAGCCCCTGTTAGTGAGGCCAGCTGGGATTAAAGTCTCATTTGTATAATTTGTAAAGGCTTTGGAATTTTTCCTACGGTTTTCAGCCATAAGCTGGAATTTAGCTTTTGTCAAACTGCTGGACAGCTTGCACAATAAAGCTTCCAACTAAAAACATTTCCTGTGCAACAGGGAAAGCCCCACCATTTTAAATGCGGTGACTATAAAGTTGTTTTGAAAAAACAAATTATTAAAAAAAGAAGAAAGAACCCCACCCCCCTCCCCCCCTGTGTGTTTTGAAAGCTTAATCAAAGAGAGCTCTACTCATAAGTAGCGCAACATACAGAAGGCTCATTTTCTGCAAAAGCAGAAATAGAATGGTAAGGAACTCAGGAGGCACACACGGTATGTTCAGGATGCTCACTTGCACACAGCAGTAGAGAGTACAGTTGCACAACACTAGATACCCTCGCTCAGTCCTTATGTGCCCTTGGTCCATGCTGGGAAGAGCTGCTGAGGCACAGTGGTTGACTTTCTGGGGTCTAGCCAGCTATTCCCCATCTAGCCCATTTTCCACTGTAATTCAAGGAAACCTCCTTGCTTGAACTGCTGGATAAACATCTGAACCATGTCCGAGTAGTTTGCTATCTCGGGATTGCAGCATCACTCCCATCTCACTCCTCCTCCTAACACGACGGGTGGGTGGGTGGCAAGGAAATACGTTCCTTACACCCCCCTGCTCAGGACCTGCATGGGACTTGGATTTGGAGGTGTCATGCTCCTGCTGGATAACACGGCAGTGCCTCCAGCTGAACAATGTGTTACTTAAGCCGTTCTGTGGCTTGTGGAGTTGCAAAGCTACAAATGCATGCCATCGTGGAAAGGGCTGGTGGAGTTACTGTGTGCGCAGCCCCCAGAAGAAAGCAGCACAGCCTACTTCTGCAGAAGTTGGGCTTGCGGGGTGAGATAACCAGTATGAAAGATAGGAACTGAAATCACATCCCTTTGCTCCCCAGCAAAGTTTTAAGGTTTTTGGCTTTTTTGAATTATTTTATTTTTTCCCCACTTTCTTTTTTAAATAATCTCAAAATGAGCCCACCTTTCTCTCTGATTGTACGCGGTGATGAATCTTCTCATCTTTGCTGGCATATCACAGCTGTTTGTTCACAGCTTTCTCCCAATATAACAGAAACAGACCTTAAAGCAGAAGATTGTTGTCTTTTTGGTGTTCTTGAGCTCTATATTAAAAGCCCTGCGTCTTTTTCTAATCAGGATTACAGAATTAATTTGCATGGTTTATCCTCTGGTATTTTTTTCTGATGGAGCAGAGTTTGTATCTCTTTTGTGAAAATTTTTGTGCTTCATTGACGTTACTTTTTTTTGTTGTTCAGCTGTTTTTCAAGAATTTGTGGATTTCAAATGTTGCAGAAAGAAAAGCCTTGACTTAGGTAATTTGAATAACTAATCAAAGTGGCTTTATGTTCTGTTGTTTCATTTGGTATCTGCTGTGGTAATGGAAAACATTTCTCATGTGGGTGAACGGTGCATTTATTCATAGCCATTTATGTTCAGTTTTATTTTGACTGTAAATACTTTCATTTCATTAGCATGAACGCAAAGTTCAATGTCCAAATGTTCTTGAGAGTGTTTTGATGTTGCTGTCTGTATTCTGAAGTTTATTTACAGGAGGTTTCTGTATGAATTTTCCTTCAGTGGGTAGGTGCAAAGGATAAACTTGTAGTAATAGCACAGCAGGAAGTGAATGCCTCTCCAACTGAGAATTTATTAATATCTCTTGCCATTGTTGTTTCTTAGGAAAAGCGGCATGATGTATTCATTTTGAGGTATTGTCAGTGTGGATTTTTGTTCTTTTTGTCTGTCTTCTTTCAGAAATCTGAAATAAAAATTACATTGATGTATTGTAGCAAGTAGAAACAAATATGACAGTAAAAGACAATATATCTGTGTTCAGTGTAGCTATAATAACTTGCTTTGATTCATGTTTATTGGTATTTTGCTTTAGCATGTTGTGTGCATGTGAGTGTCATAAATTTACTAATGATGCAGTATCATTTAATTCTTATAATTTGCCTGAAAACTTATCTAGTACCAGATGACCAGGATATGGAATTACTTTTCTTTGAAAAATATTGAGATACTGAAAATGTATTTTACTGCAAATTAGGATAGCAAGAAAACTCCAAAATGTTACATGAAATGAAATTTGTGGGGAAAAAGGGATTCAGATAAAGTGGAGTATTTCCTTTTCTTAAGGGGGAAAGATTTGTTTCAGTGGTAATATTTTTATTTCTATATTTGTGATTTTTATGTCATAAAATAATTCCTATAGATCACATACAAATGTCATGAATGCATCCTGTAATTTAAAATATCCTCATAAAAAGCACTTTGATGTGAACATGTGGAATGTTCCATTTCAGCAGTATCTGAGTGTTCCAACTTTTCCACAGGCATTTGGATTTGGACTTGTTTCGATTTGATTTCAAATATCCAATGGCTGCTTATTTAATTTTCATCTAGGTTGACAGGTAGTATTAATCAGCTGTGTAAAGGTACGCATTTTAATGACAGGCTTAGGAGGAAAATACTTGGCAGTGTGGTGGGGAAGTGATTTCCAGGCATTGAATGAAACACATAGAAGGGCTGAGAACAGACGGGGACAAGTTCTTGGGCTCCATTTACACCACTGGTGATGAGGACTACAGACCAGTTTTGGCCACTGAATGATCCACAGTGGCTGCAGTAACATCTGGGGCTTGTTACACACCAGCCTAGAAATGAAAGTGGGAAAAAAAATGAAGAGAGATGGGCTTTTTGTGCAGGCGGGGTGGAAGTGGTATGGATATGACCGTAAGGCTCCTTGTGAATGACAGGCTTCATGGTTTTCTTATCCAGGAGAGTTATTTGCTGGTTGATAAGAAGGTGTAACAGCTGAGTGCCTGCATTTCTCCCACAAAAGTGACATTTTAGCCCATTGGTATAGCTGCCAGCTAGTGAGGAGATACACTTTAAACCTCATTTCTGAAAGTGGCATCCACATAATTGTCATTTAAAAGAAAAAGTGGAGTGAAAATACCCTTTACTTAGTTTGACAGGATCTTTCTTTTTAAGGAGTTGGCAGTTTCTATGCTGTGAGTCTCAGCAAGACTTTGCTGTATGTGTGACTCACAGCACCGCGTAGCCCAGATTTCAGTATCATTGTGGCATATCTGGTGCTCTCTGGCATCTCATCCATAGGGTCTGTGCTGTGCTAAGTTGTATCCCAACGGTTACGTTTGGCTTTCTTGAAAGAGTACTGGTAAGGCCTCAAATTACCAGTTCTGGGATCTGTATTTAAACAAAGATGTAGGCCACTTAGGTCTTTTTTCCCTTGTCCCAGGAAAAAAATGGTGGCAATGATCAGATGGCTAGAAAACATGATCTGGGATGAAACAGGATTCTTTGGCCTTTTAAAAAAAAAAAAAAAAAAAAAAGGAAAAGAGCAAACATCTTAAAATGTCTTGTTTGAATAGAAACAAGGAGGATTCGGCTTAAATGTTAAGAAAACCTTTCAACATTAGGATAGGAAGACGCCAGAGTGGATGGCTGGGGGATCTCTGCAGCGTCGGCAGACATTAAGAACAGACTAGCTGTATATCTGCTGGGGGTGATGTAGGTATTGCTCATCATGTGTAGGGGCAAGGAGAACACCTGTGTGATCCCATTTCCTTCATGGCCTAAGGCTTAACCAAAGTGGCTTGAAAACAGCAGTAACTTGCACTGCAAGCTCTCTGCAAGCTCCCCTGCAATGCAGCCTTTTGAACTTTAAGGTTTAGAAGTCAGCCTCAATAAATAAGCATCAGTCAATTGATGCTCACTTTACAAAGCAAAAATGGAGAAAGAATAATGGCTGTAAGACATAGCAAACATCCTTATAAACATGTTATGGCAAAAGCTTATTAGGTCTTGCTGAGATACTGTCAGGAGTTGTATTGGATATGGCTTCTTGCATCTTTTACTGCTGGTAGATGCCTGAAGAGAGGTCCTGTCCCTTCTTAGGTCGTTGCTTTAACTGCCATTAAGTCTCCATGGTCATGATTTCACCCCTGGTGTTTATAGTCAGCTAAATTACAGTGGAGTCCTGGGTTTGAAAAACCTCTTCTTTTTAAAAATGGACTTTTATAACTGCTGCAAAATCCATATTTTCACTTGAGTTACCCTAAAACACAACATGCTTCCTGGGGGTAGCAGGTCAGGTTAATATGCCAAATAGGCATTCATTCATGAGCCAGGGGTTCCTGACGTACAGCCTCACAGGGAGAATACAGGGCAAAATAGCTCAGTTTAATGCTGACATGTTCTACTTTTACATGTGTTTTCCTGATGGAGGATAAAACCATAACTCTAATTATACCTGGTATTGTCTCAGTGTTTTCTTCACCTGCTGCAGGACACTTACCTTCTCTGGCAACAGACCTGAAAACGGTCCTCACCAAACTTGCACTCACAGCCTTCATTCACAAACCAGAATGATGGCTTTGTGCCCAAGTTAAGCCAGAAGACTTTTTTAGCCTGACCATTTTCATACAAGAAGATTAACGGGGGATGATGTGCAAAAACCACTGAACCTGACCTATGTCCAGCCACCATTTGTTTAAATCTTATCCTTTGCAGAAATCCTAAAAGGGAGGTATCTTCTTGCAGTAAGCCTCTGTGAAAGGAACCTCTTTAATTTGGGGGAAATGTAATCAGAAAACTGTAAAATTCAGAGAAACCCCAAATGGCTTCATAGGAAAAGTAAGTTAAGTATGCAGGTGACTGCCGAAAAGGAAGGAGGATGTGGTGATGGAGGAGTGTGCACATCGTGCTGGGTAAGTGAAAAGCTATTGTTAGGTGGCAGCATGGGTGCATGTAAATGGCAAAAGGATGTAAATCCGAAGTGAAGGTGGTGTGTCAGGTCTGGGCATTTCTCAGGGAGAGTTTGAGGGCGTAAATGCTCTGATTGGGTTACAGGAACCATTGACTTTGGCTGAACTTGTCAGTTCTGGAAGATTGCAATATAGCGCCAAACAAACCCGATCCATACCCCCCCAAGTTTTTTGTCATTGCATATGGCCAGTGTTTAATCATTGCAGGTAATGTCTGTCAGCAAATGTACACAAACATTTATCTGCAGATGAGATGCGATCTCCAGGAATGTTGCTTTGCTAGTATAGGGATTACAAATTGCAACTAATTTTTCTTTTTTTTTCTTTTTTTTTTTTAATAAAGCATGGGTTGAGTCTGTTATTTTCTTGAGAGGGGCACCTGTATCTTCTCTATTTTTGTTTTCACAAAGGCTGTTAGAGGCAGATGTTTTGCTTCTGATTTTTACATACTGATTACTGTCCAATAATTGAATTCTGTGTTTAAAGATCAGCAATTTCGTGGTTTATTTTAATGTAGACAAGATGATCAAGCTACCACTGGGAGTATGGGTCACAAACAATGCACAGAGAAATGTCTGTGAATTGGAGAACAGGTTTTTAGTGGATTCTGCTAAATCTTAGATTTTTTTTGTTTGTTAGCAGGCTTTGAAATGTTGCCCAGTAGAGGGAAATGTGATTCTACCTCGTTTTGAAACCAGCATGTTACCTGCTGGTTTTCCTCAGCCTTTCTACAATGCCTGTAATTTCACTAAAGGTTTTTTTCCAGTTTTGCACGCATGCAAGTGTTACATAGCTTTACTGCAGCATCCCATGTCAGGGCATGCATGGGTCATCCAGAGAAATAGGAGGTAGACGTCAAAGTGAAGAAAGGCGATGCGTCTCTATGTGGCATGTAGCTGTAGACTCTATCGTCAGAGAGCTTTGAGGAGGCCAAAAGTATGCCTAGATTTAGGTAAGGTGTTGCAAACTTTATGGAAGATGAGTCCATCAGTGAGTGTCTTTTGAGGATGGTCTGTTGTAATGTCAAACATGGAGTCCTGAGCTGCCAAGTACAGAGCGTGTGTCGTGGTTTAACCCCAGCTGGCAACTAAGCATCACGCAGCTGCTCACTTACTTCCCCCCCACCCAGTGGGATGGGGAGAAAATCGGGAAAAGAACTAAAACTCGTGGGTTGAGATAAGAATGGTTTAATAGAACAGAAAAGAAGAAACTAATAATGATAATGATAACACTAATGAAATGACAACAGTAATAATAAAAGGATTGGAATATGCAAGTGATGCACAATGCAATTGCTCACCGCTTGCCAACCGATGTCCAGTTAGTTCCCGAGCAGTGATCCCCCCAGGCCAACTCCTGCCCAGTTTATATACTGGACATGACATCACATGGTATGGAATACCCTGTTGACCAGTTTGGGTCAGCTGCCCTGACTGTGTTCCCTCCCAACCTCTTGTGCCCCTCCAGCCTTCTTGCTGGCTGGGCATCAGAAGGTGAAAAGCCTTGACTTTAGACTAAACAGTACTTAGCAACAACTGAAAACATCAGTGTGTTATCAACTTTCTTCTCATACTGAACCCAAAATACAGCGCTATACCAGCTACTAGGAAGACAATTAATTCTATCCCAGCTGAAACCAGGACAGAGTGCCAAAGGCAGGGTCACTCCACACTTGCATCTTTCCTGCCATCTCTTCCCTAACATCTGCCAATGGCCAGAGACAGAGTAAGAAGCTAGCTGAACCTTTTACTTAACTAGTATGGCTCATGATCTTATTTTCATGAGCCAGCAATCACCTATTGTGGCCTGCTGCGTAATGCAGCAAGTGATTCCTGCGCTTTGGCTCATGCTGCAGTGAGCAATCCTTGGCATCTCCCTGTGGAAAGTCACTGAGGCTTGGTTTAAAGGGCTTAGGTTGTAGACAATTTAGTACTTCCCTCAGTAATCAGGATCAGGTGAACTTGTACAAGTTTTGATCTTTCTTCCATTCAGAAAGTCTATCTAGGTTTTCTGTATAAAACCTACTCTGTCTCCCTCCCACATGTAACTTCTTGACTGCTGATTTCAGAGGTAAAGGAGGCAGAGTAAGCAAATTTGAGGGTTGCACATACAGCTGTCTTTTGTAAAAAAAAAAAAAAATCTTTTTTTCCTCTGTACTAACCTTAATGTATTATTTCTTGTATGTTGCTCCATGTTGGAATTGAAAGGCCCAAACCGGGGCAGTGAATTTCTCAGTGAACGGTTGGGAGTATGCTTATTTTTAGGAAATGCCTTCTATAGTATGATGCTGTTGGTTGAGCTCTCAGAGTAATTAACATACTGTAGACTGCAGTGCAGTTACTGGGCCGGGTTCATTTCTGTTGGCACAGGAAAGTCATGATTGCCCTCTGAGGGACATGACAGTTTTGTTCCACTTTTTGGAAAGAGAGGTGATGTTTTCACCGGGTTGGACAGTATTTTTTCTGGGGTAGATGCTTGGACTTGAGACAGCCTCTCCTCTGCTGTTACTTGGATTTTGCTGACCGCTGAGCGTAGCATTCATCGTGCACTGCTGTAGTTTTTCCTGTGACGTACCCACACGGGTCAGTGCACCCCTCTGCTGTGGATAATTGGAGGAAGAAATTTTCAGGATCAGCACTTCATAAGTGATGGGTGATCCACAGAATGCCTTTAAGAAAAAAATAAAAAGGATTTCAACTTAAAGCTTGGGAAAGAAGTGTCACAAAGAGTTAACAGCGGCCCGCTGGGCTAAATGATTAGGAGCTGTTGTTCTTGAGGTGTGAACAACTGCCTTTCACAGACAGGGGATATATGCAAAACAAACAGGGAGATATAAGTCCCCTCTTGGAACGACAGGAGCTTGGCTGAAGTTCCTGTTCAGGGCTTCAGGGGGCTGAACTTCCTCAATATGTGTAATTTTTTTAAGTCTGATTTTTAGGGCACTGAGTGTTGGCAGGATATTCACGTGTGCCGTGTTTGTGTGCTGTAGTAATGATACATCCTGAAGGGAATGAAGGTGAAGTTGCATTCTTGAACCTGGAAGTATATTTGATTTCACTGAAACTGAAAGGAACCAAAATACTTTAATTCAACAATTTATAACAAGCAGTACATTACAAGCTTTAAAACATCAGCCCAAGGGAAAAAGCAAATACTGCTATTGGCAGAGAAAGAATATTTCAGGATGCTGAGTTTGAAGCAATTTTACTCTAAAACTAGTAAATAAGAAGTGACAGGCTGAATCTTCATTGTTTCTCTGGGCACCAGGCTGAGGCCACTCAGTGCCCGGGAGATGGAAAAAAGGGCCTTGAGCTTTATATCCTGTGTGAGGCCAGGACAGGGAGAGAGCCCACGTTGGGGGCCCATGACAGTCAGTGTGCCTGAGACATGGCGTAATCTGGATTAGCTGGAGTTTCCCAACCACTGATGCGTAACACGGCACCAGTGCAGCTGGAGGGTGATGCACATGCTGCTCCCCAGGAGGGACAGGGTTTCAAGGATGTCGGCCCTACAGCACCAGTTGCCTGCCTGTGGGGGAACATCATGGTTAAAGACAAGAATATTTAACTGCAGCATGCCTCTGCCTCTGGCCCAGCAGCATAGCTAAGCAAGTCTGCTTTGGAGGGGTCTTGTCCACTGGTGTCCCAGGTCAGGCATAGCTCAGTGGGCAGTCTACTCCTAGCTCCCAACCCTTCCATCTCTTCACTCATGGCTGAGCCTCCGGGCAGTTCAAGGAACCTTGGGACTGCTTTGAAAGAGTGAAAACTAAACACTGATGTGGCTTTTCCACTGAAAATTTACACTTCTAATATTTCTTCAGTCTGATGTGGTTGTGTCACGTTTTGGAGTCTCCCACAGAGCAGCAGTTCTGATCTGTGGATAGTCCTGTATTTCGGAGCTGGGTTTGTTTGGCTTTTTAAATTTTCATTACTTAATTTAAAAAAAATTGTCACATCCACGAAAGTAAAAATGTCCAAGAATTGTAAAGAAGCTTCTTTCCTGAGTGAATTTAGCCAATTGCTAAATGCAGATATTGAGTGACCTGAGGCTGGATGTTACACTAGGGCATGGGCACAGCAGGAGAAGCACAGGGCACCAATTTTTAAAGCTCTCCCCCCCCCACCCCCCCTTTCTTTTTTTTCCCAGATAGAAGTTATTTTCAACAACTGTTTTATTTGCTTTCTAGTGAGCTTGATTGTTTGTGAGCTGATGGTCAGTTGTCTGAGAAATTGCTGCTGAATGTTTGCGTTTCAGGGCTGAGTAGTGCTGTTGCCCACTCAAGAATAAAGTTTAATAAAGACTTTTTTATGATGAAGGTAACTTTAGGGGTCTGCTATTAGATCCTTTTTATTATTTACTGTTTTACAAAGTAAGAACCATGGGGAACATCTCACAACTAAGTTACAAAACCCTGAAGAACTGAGTTTATAATGAAAATTGCAGCCAACCCATAAGTCTGCTACTAGTAAATGGAGTGGTAATGCTGGACTAATTGCGGGGTGGTGGTAATGAGTTTAACATGTTTAAAACGAATAAACAAGCGTTTGAAGGAGCAGCTTTTCCTGTCAAAAGGAAGTGTAAAAATTACATTTAAAGATATTACTCTGTGATTATTACAGTGTCATTATATACCCAAGGGTCATAAAGTCAGATTTCCAATATCTTAACACGTTGTGGACCATCAACAGAATCAGTGGGGCTGCAGGGAGGTGATAGTGTCATTTAGCCTACAGCATGATTCCCATCGTTCTGGTAGAAAGATGGCAACGGTTATGGATGAGGGGAGAGGAATCGGCCTTAAGAGGCTCAGCTTTAAATAATAAGTTTAGAGAAAATTTATCGCAGAAGCTTCATGTTGCCTTTAGACCAAGTAAAAGCTCACAACTTTTTAGAAGAAAAAAAAGAATTAAGTGGTAAATCAGTCACTGAACAACCTCCTCGGTATTGAGTAGTGAATGCTTGTCATCATGTGTAAGTGGCGTCTTTCATGTGATCATCTTGTGATCATCACTAATAATGAGAGAGATGGTTCATGTCCCCACTCCCCAGCATAGCTGGTGTACTCTTTTTTTTCTCAGGAGAAGGCTAAAAATTGAGTATTTGGGTGCTACAGGTGAGAAGCGTACTGAAAACCACTTGTAAAGATTTTAATGGTTTTATCTGTTGCTCTTATGGTGCTGCCTGATTAAGGCAAACACACTGCTGCACTGAAAAAAAGACAGGGGCTTTATAATACTCATTCAAGTTTTAATGTTGTTAAACCAAAAGTGTCTGCCTAGATTTCACACTTTCTAGTAAGGCAGAATTTTAAAATCACAGTATTCCCCTCTGCTAAAAGCACATCAAAATGCAACTCAACTCCATGGCAATACTATATAACATAAATAACGTACTTAGCATTTAAGGCTTTTTAGCAATAAAGACACAGCAGTCTTTATGGCACAGAAAGAGAGAGAAATGGCTTCAACTATTCCTGCTTCTTTAAAATGCATACAACTAATATCCTTTAAGTGTGAACTTTAATTTCATGGCAAGAACTTGCACGCTTTCTATTAGAGGTAATAAGGGAAGTGTTTCATTTTAACAATTTAATGCTAGTGCTGTCATAATCTTTCATTATTCTGGACTCATGGACCACTTTTGCAGAATTACAGCTTTAAAATACAGGTCAACATGAAACGATTTTGAAATAAGATGAAAATGGTCTTATTTCTCTTTTGAGTGGGTCCTTTATTTTAGTATCTATAAGAGAACTACTCTCTTCTCCAAATCCTTTCTCCCCAGGAGGAATCAGCAGGGACATTGTGACTTATTTGAAAGCTAAGAGGCTGAAAAGCTTTAGAGGCATTGTAATCTGCTATAAAATGTGTGCAGGTCAGAGTCATAGATTTGGAGTTGTTGGTAGCTCTCCAACACATAGGAGAGAAGCATGAGATGATTAGATTACTCACAAAGTGTTAATCCTGCAGCAAAGAGGAAATTTTAAAAAAAATCCCAATCCTTGTGTTTACACCAGATTAACTAATACAAAGAGGCAAGCATCTCTTCTTTCATTGTTGCTTTAAGATGTATACTTTCCTATCCTTTTCACTCTTCCAAAGTTCACACACGGAAAATGTTATCATTACAAATACAAGGCCTGTCTCTAAAATTGCATTAACTGCAAAGCGCTCTAACCTCATTAAGAAATCAGTGCTGTTAGGTTTCTGTTTTTACAGAAACAGTATTGATCAGACCCAGAAAAACATAGTAACATGGGGAAAAAGAGGGGGAAGCAGCTTGCAATGGGTCCCATCTCTCGTTTTTCCCAAGTTGCCAGGTCAGCATTCATAACTATCTTAACTCATACAGTGTGTACAATGAGATAGGTGACTTTCTGCTTTTGGTAACTTGTCACTCAGTCTGAATATTAAGAACTGGGTCTACTTGGTTTCCAAGAAAATGACAAGTTTAGTCATTTGACTAAATGAGCTAGTGGAGCTGAGGTTGCTTGGTAAATGTGCTAAGGGAGTTAGTAGGGATCTTGAAAGCCCTAAAGCAATGTGTTTGAGGACTCACAGTGCTGTGAGTCCACCAGCAGTGATAGTGCTGTGATACTATCTTCTGGACAGTGTGGAGAGCACTGTGTTTGCTGGGCAGAAGAATATCCTTCCTGGCCCATACCTCCTGCTAAGCTGCTTCCAATCCAGTCATGCAGAGTTAGTTTTAACCATCATAATGATTGTGACTCTGTGCTATTGACTGAAATCTTATGCTCCCAGCACCTGCAGAAACTCAATGGACAGAACTGAATCAAATTCAGCAAGCAGAAGACATTGTGTTTGTTCCTTTCTGATGCAGTTTCCATGAGAGCAAATGGTTTGTACCCACAAAGAAGGCAGGCTCTCAAAACGCCAAAGAATTGGAGGTTTGGGAGAGAAATTTGCCTCCATTCACAGATTCATCACTGTGCCAGCAGCCAAGCCCTGGTCAGTGGGTCAGGACTTGGACAGGCTTCGTAACGATTTCTTGGTGGCAGTATTATAGGAACTCAGAAATCCTGTACTTCACAGATGGACCTAGGCATGCTTCCCATTGCTTGTGCTCTATCACCAGCCACTTCTGCTTCATCAGATGTCAGTCATCTGTGCACCACGTGGAAGTACATTTTCCAGAAAACAAAAAAAAAAAAAAAATTTGCCCTTGTCACATGTTAATGATATTTGTAGAATGGTGAATATTGGAACTAATCAGCCTCATGGGAACCATAGATAGGCTTGGGATATTACTGTGCAAATAGATAGTAAAGGGCTAATATTCTCACATTATCTGTAAACATCTCTCCTGCATCTACTTGCTGACAGAGCATACAGGAAAAATATGCTCCTGTTCCATTACGTGCTTCTTCTTCAGTTGTCTTTAGTAGAGCAACTAATGTAACTTTAAGAGTTCACAGTTTGAATATGATAGGCTTCATTGATTTTTATTTTTAATTTCCCACTGCTGGTGTTTGCTGCTAAACATTTTCCAGTGGTGACAGAGAAGTGGACTACATCATGATGTTCTGCTTTACGTGAAGTGGATATTCCTTCTTAGCAATATACTGAAACTCAAAAAATCCAGAGTCAGACTGGAAGCAATTGGTTGAAACCCCAGGCTCAGCATATTTGTTTGTTGTCGAGTACCTCCTGAGGTTCAGTGCCGAGTAAGAACTACATTGCTAGTCTCTCAACAGGTGAGATTTTATTCACTTATGAAATGGTGCATGTTAAACAAAAATTGTGGGTTGTCACTTGCTTTGCACTTTATGAAGAAAAGTCCAGAGTCCCTGAAGGAAAATCTAAAGGATACAGTGGGGCTTTCGTTTTATTTTATTTTTCACCCATGACCCCAGGTTTAAAAAAAACAGAATTAAATATTCTGAATGTGCTCAAGTCTGGACGTGCTGAGAGTACAGTACTCCTGATAGTAACATCATTTCTTTAAGTGTTTGTATATTGACGCTGGACACTAACGTTAGCCTTTTGTTCTCTAAAATCTCAGTGTTAAGAATCATCTCTTTGCATAGCTATGTAACAAGCTCCATAGGACTTCTAGTTCCAAGGCCCCGATTTTTGTAATTATTACAAAAGGGAAATTACCTTCACAGGCTGGACTAAATACTGTTTTGTGTGAAATGTTTTCATGTCCTATAAAAATATGTTGGTTTCTATAATGTAAGTGCAGTAAATTAATTAAAAATAAACTACTGTGGCAATGTGCAGAGGAATAGATGGGCTCAAACGGGGTAGCAAACACTTAGTTCATATTCACTGGCTCAGACTTAATGCTCCTTTTTGGAGGCTTTTGGGTAAGTCATCTTTAATTTATAGGTGGAAGCCCAGGATCCCCCTCTCCAGGGACACCCTTGGTAGGAAACGTACGGGTCCATTGTGGGTTACCCTGCAGTAACCTGTGGTTGTGTTCCTGGGAATGTGGCACAGGTTCTCTCTAGCCACTGCTGAAGTAGCAGGTGAAGCACGAACCTGTTGCCACGTGGAAAAGAATACAGAGCTTGGCGGTATCTCATGGCTTTATGAAGGTATATGAGCTCTGGGGACAAATCTGTTAGGATGAGTTACTGACGTCAGTGATGCTTACTGTTGAAAGTAAGAAACCAAACTGCAGTCATGAGTCCTTCCCACCAAAAAAGGTTGGCTGCCTAATGCTCTTTTCTCATTCTGCTTTGAGGTCCTCTGATTAGACTTTGTCTACTCTATCGGTTTCCCCAAATAAAAGCAGTGATATATTTTTATGAAAATGTTATTTTTTGCGGTGCATTAATGGGCTAATGTTCTTACATTATCTGTAAGTCTGTGTAAATAAAGGCTATTTTTAAAACCGTCCTGTGCTGTTCCAAGGCTCATTTATATTTTTCAAAGGGCTGTAATGTTGGCATTATAATGTAAAAGGGGAGAGCACCTCTTCTGATAGTAGCAAAGCCAAATAAAACCTTCAGTAATGTGAAGCAAATATTTGCTCCTGAGTTACCTTTTTTTTTTTTGCCTCAGTATACCAGACACTTGCAAAGTACAAACAGTAAAGAAGTATTCAGAAACTAGTATGTTTAGGCTCTGAGGCCTAAAAGATCCTCTTTTACCTAAAAAGATGGTAAACTGTTTATGTTTATTTGTTGTAGAATCATTCCAAATATGTAGTTTATTTTTCTGTTTCAGGCTCCTAAGGACCCAGTCTCTGGATTGGTACTATAATAATGTCAAAAGCCGCTTTAAGTGTTTTGGAAGTGCCAAGGTCCTGAAGAACTTATACAAGAAGCATAGACTGGAGAGTGGAGTTTGTCCTGATGTAGTAGGTAAGAACAGCTGTGTTGATTTCTTAGTAGCTTATCTACTTTAACACACAAGCCGAGGCAGTGGAAAGTTGGAGATTATTTCAAAAGACATTTTTTTAAGACTATATTTTTTTATAAAAGAAATACCTCAGTGGGAGAGAAAAAAGAGGTGAAGTGTCTAGAGAGCTGTTTAAGTATTCAAAGAATGTTAAATCTTAATTATGCCACTGATACAGAAGAACTGTTATCTTCAGTCTGTAAAGTAAATTGCAGTTTGTGTTCTAGCCTGTGTTCCAAAATTTATCACAGTTCTGAGTAGTCAATGAATGAAAAAATAATTTCGCATTCAACATTTAGCCTTAGAGCACATTCCCGTGGCATTAGAAGCAAAATTTGGTTAACATGGGATACATTCAGTATCCAAGTTGACCAAAACTTAGATTCTCCTCACTTAGAGTTTTGCATGCTTAAGGGTTTGAAACTGGCCACATCTTACTTTGTACTGATGTTTGTAAATGCTTAAAATATGCTGATTAAGTATTGGCATCACCCTTTCAAATGAAGAGACGCATTTCTCCCTTAACTATGGTGTTACAATGCGTCACCCCATAAGAAGATGTTTGGTGTCATACTGGTAACTTTAGCAAATTACTAAAAACACAGCTGGATGTTTGAAATTTCATTAGATTTGTTGGACCAGATACTTTCCTAATGTAATTCTTTTGAAATTTGTACATACTGTAATTTTTCTATAGTCTTTACTTTGTCTTTTTCTGAAAATATATAGGATGGTAAGTGGACTCTCTAGTCCTGAGTGAAAAATTTTCGGTGTTTCACAGGAAAATTGGCATAAAAGCTTCTAGGGAGAAGTGACCTATGTATTAAATTCTGATTTATTAGTCTTTTTGCTTTTTGTGTATCAAATTAATTTTTCTAGAGAAGATTCCTTAACAATTGAGAACAAATATGTATGAAGACAAGAAAATCTGTGTCAGTGAGGGCAGAAGTGGGACAGTGGAATTAAAAACTGTGGGGATGGATCCTTCAGAACTTTAATATGATTCTTGCCTTTACTTAAACCATAGTCTCACTGAATTTGTTCTTGAATGGAACTGTGAACAATGCAATGATGAATTCCAGTGACATGTGCGCTCTCTGTGAGACCTTTCTAAGGAAGGCCTTTGAGTCTAAATGTCATTGCTAACTTTCTTCTACTCTCCATGTGACTGTTAGGTAAACCTTTTGTTCCCTTTGAAGATAAATACTAGTATACGTGTCTGGGTTTTGGCTTATTTATACAGCATTGCCCTTTAAAATGTAGAATCTATTTCAACACCAAATGTCATATTAAAGGCAAAATCCCTGTACTTAACTTCTACCATGTAAGTTTTATACTTAGTAGCCTCTTCCTCTTCCTCTCTCTCTCTCCCTCTCTCTCTCTCCCTCTTACTGTACAAATAGTTTTCTCCATCCAAAATGAATGAGAAGTCTTTTTTATAAAAGCAATCAAATTTTGTACAAAAGCTGCTGCAGTTATGTTTTGAGGAATTTTACAGTTATCCCTCTTTGTGTGTGGTGCCACTGTATCCTGAGTGAATATTCTCATCTAATAATGCCTCTGCTGTTAATGGGTACTTCTTATACTAACGCATGGTACTGTCTTTTTTGAGCAGAAGGAGGTTTTTTTGAAGGAAGCTTTGAAAATGAAGGAAGCATTTGTGGCAGTGACTCTACATTCTACCAACAGACAGAAGGTATGCTGCTAAAAACTCATTTGATTAAAACACAGTCCTTACACTTTGAATTAATGGACAAATAGCCTAGAGTGCTGGTAAGTCTTGTTCACAGATCCAACAATCTTTTAACTGAAACATTTAGCAAGATGCTAAAATCCTTTGTGTACTGTGCTGGGGTATCTTGCTTCAGTATTACAACTAATACACGCTTATTCTAGTGTGATTTTTCTTAATGTTCAGGTTTTGTTACTTCTCTCCCATTTCCTTTCCTATGCTCACATACCTTTTTCATTCTCTTTCTTATATTCTGTTGGTGTTTATAGGAAGTTTACAAATTCCCTTCCTATGATTTCCTCCTAACTATTTTGCTGGATTCTAAAACAAGCAACATAAAAATACTGTGGTTTACTGCATTTACTATTTACATGTGAGAAGTAACATAGAGATTGAGACAAATTTGCTGTCTTATGGTGTTTATTTTACTGTGCATAATTATGGTTTGAGGAAATGAACTTTGTCGTGAAGAACCTAAGGTTTGAATATATGTTCAGAATATGAGTCTGAATTTTGGAGCTCATTATGCAAAATGTACATATATAAAGAACATGGTGGTTTTATCTTATTCTTCACCTAGGACACAGCATGATGGATACCCTTGCTGTGGCCTTACGTGTTGCAGAGGAAGCAGTGGAAGAAGCTATTTCTAAGGCAGAGACCTACAGTGACAGCCTGGTAACATTTTCCAAAACAAAAGCATTAATTTAAATAGTACAATTATGTTTCTTTTAATTTGGGTAATGGTACAAAACCCAAGTAAATACAAAAGAAAACATAAAGAAGTAGTGACTATCTCATGCCATACCTAAAGAGATGGGTGTGGGTTTTATGAACTTGTATCCAAGATGCATGTTGCATTTCAGAAGGTGACATGCAACGTAAGTACCTGTAATTTCTTCCCACAGTGCCAATAGGGCATTTTACCCATTTCCTGATCTATGCCATTTCTGTGGAAAGGCTGGTTTTATGTGTTTTTAGCAACTATAGATACCCATTTTCATGCAGGACAAGCAGAACGAGGCTTGTTACTTGCAGGAACACAAGGAGGACCTCATAGAAGAGCTGGCCACAACAATTGTGCAGAAGGTATGACATGCATTTTTTTCCTTAGCTAATTTAATAGCCAAAACACAGTCTTTTAGTCTGGTGAGCTTTAACTCTGCTAACAGCAAAAAAGATGACACCAATGTAGAAAGCAGAGTAAATTGCAAGTTGCAACTTCAACTATCACAGTATATGTGTAATCAACTACATCTGACAGAGAGATCAATTTATAAATAAGCTTAATCCAGTGCCTAAACTGATGGCCTACAGCCTCAGAACTGAGAGATACCACTCCCTCAGGTCTGTGATACCGTTGCTTGGAAGAGGAGGCCTCTGCTTGATGGAATTTTACATCTGTACTTCACTTCCCAAAAGACACGTTTTCCAACGTAGAGAAGTGTGGCTCTTGACCATACCCTCTACTGAACCCTGCATTTGCAACACGTACAAAGAAAACATCGATCATTAAAATAGAATTCTGTTAATGATGCTGTGAGAGAGAGACACAGAAAATCACAGAACCCTCTGTGTGTCTTATTTGTGTGGCTTCTTCTGGAAAGCTCATTCCTTTCCCTGTGAAGCTTGCAGTTGGTACTGCTGTAGCACAGGAATGGAAGGCTACTGGGAACAAATATCCCCTGAGTTTGTCTGGACAGTTTGGAGCAAGGCAAGATGAGCATGAACAGAGTGCTGCTGAGCTCCCATGACCAGTAAAGTAACCACTCTGCTAAGTTAGTCTCCCTCCATGTGAACTAAGCTAATTGCCACATCTGTGTATGGGATGTGGCATTTAACAATGTATGGATCGCACACTGGAAGAGGAACGTGTTGTTTATAAGGCTATCAAGAAAAGCTAGAAGAGCAGCAGCTCAATGGAAAATAATCTGCCTTCTTTTTTAATAGGGATGTTAGAAGATTAATTCTGCTTATCAGGTCTTTGATAGTCCAGAGCCTATCTCGGCCAAGCTTGAATTGCTACCACTTTTGTCAAAAGCTGCATAACAAGATCTTTTATGCCATCGAATAATATTCCATAGATACTTTAAATTGGAGTCAGAAAAGTTGTGGCAATGAAGTGTAGCAGGATATCATCTGTCAGTGTAGGAAGAGAGGTAGTCCATATGATCTTCTCTCACCCTTAAGACAGTGTAGATTTGCAAAAACAAAAATAGTGCCTAGACACCTAAGACCTCTTTGTTTTCAGTAAAAATGTGGCTAGATGTCTTGGGAGCCTTTGCAGTTCCCCTCATATCTAGTATTTTATGTTTCTTTGCAAAAATTCTTGTCTGAGAAAATACTTGATGCTTAGACGCTGCTGACATGTAAAGTGTTACTGTAGGAAGGTGTTTCCATGTTTATTTAATTCAACTCTGATGATCCTACAGGCATTGATTATGATTTATTGTATCGATGCTTGTGCGCTTGCAAGCAGTATGACTTCAGATGAGAAGAAATGCATGCAAGTTGTCAGAATCATCCTTGCATCAACTGGAGCTAAAGCAAAGGGAAACTCAAATGTTCTTCCTAGGCCGTTTGCCTTGAGACAGGGTTAATGTAGTTTTTCTCCATACGGCTCAGACAGTATTTTCCAAGCACCCTTTTTTTCTCCCCTCCCACCTCCTGTCCCCCTACCTTACAGATTATAAAGAAGCAGAAAAGCAAAACTGAGCAGGCCGAGGCTGACTTTGAATGGCTACCATCCAGGAGCAGTGGCCTGGTGTCTGTTGCTGTCTCAGATCAGAGTATGCTGACTTTTCCAGGGAGCCGCAGGGGGTCCTACACGTTATGGGTGAGTGACTTAGCACAACTATTGATGTTTTCTGCTGCTCAGAACTGGAAGATTGAAATCATGGATAAGTATACTTAACTGCCTGGAATGCTATGTAGAGACTTGCAGAGAACAAGCATTAAACCTGTGTCTGGACAAACTGTCTATCAGTTGCATGATTTCCTAGCGTGTCATGGGCCATGGAAGTATATCACAGACATTGTGTTGTATTGGTGAGTGCTATAAAGCTGAAGAAAATCTGCCAAGCTGCATTAGTAACATTTTAAGAAGAGCAGCAAGGGAAGAGTAGTGAAAATAAACTATAGGCTTGGATAGGCTGTTTCACAATTGGAGAAGGACAGTGACAGGTGAGTTCCCATGCATTTTGATACAGAGGTTTAAGCTGCTGCTCCCAAGTGTCCTGCTACTGCACCAGTAACCACCTCTCCCCCACTGAGCAGAACCACCAAAACTGAACATGTGCTGTGCCTTAGTTCCCAGCTAAGTTTGCTAGCTTACACTGCCAGTGAAAAAAGATTTATGCCAGAATATAAGACTGTGGGCCAGAATTGCTGAGATACAGACTCACATTCTCATCCCCCACCTATTTCCGAATTAAAGGAGTAATGCCTTTAAGCTCATGCTGTTAACCGAGTGATAACAAGTCATGGTGAGCTTGTTTAAGCTCTTTGCTCTGTAGCTCCTAGGCAACTTGCTTGTGCAACTTAAGAGCCAGGAGAGGGAGAGTTAATTTTGTGTCTGACTCAAGCTGAGTTTGTTTTCTAGAGTTTAAGGACAGGACCTAGGGGAACATGATGTTCAACTTCTCAGTTACTACACCAGAAGCCTGTTGTTGTCCTGCATTTGGAGAGTTAAGCTTGAACTCCACACATTCTGAAATTCTGTTCTGAGGTAACAAGTTTGAGTCCCATTTTTTTTGCCAGAGGGAGGCTCATTGGTTTGAGAAATAGTGGACTTTGTGGAACATACTGGAGTAACAGAAACATCACACTGAGGTGAGAAAAGCCGCAACAAACAGCTTCAAAACTTCTGCAGCCATCAGTCAGTACTAGAGATCCAGATGTGTACAGTGCTTTATAAGGACTTTCCACCTCTTTACAGGGTCTTTTACCACATTTGTCACTGTTTGGTCCAATTGTCTTCCCACAGCGTGTTAAGGAACACAAATGAATTTGGCCATCTGGGCTGGATTCTCTCACCCCTCCCATAAATTCAGTTTCTGCCTTTTGCTTTGCTAGGTTTTTTTTATTGTTTTCTTTTGTCCTTTGAAGAGCACATGTGTTTATTTTCACTTTGCTTTGAATAGAGGAGAATTTTCTTAGTGTAACCAGGCACCCTTGGAAAGGTAGCATAGCTCCAGTTGCTCCCGTAGCTAATATAGCTGCATTTATGTTAGCCTATTAGGCTAGCAGAAATAAAGTCATAGAAGCTCTAAGAAAGGGTCTGCTGGAAAGCGTGCTGAAAGGCAGTTTGTGCAGAGCAAACATAGAGCAGTTGCAGCCTGCTTGATTCTCATCAACAGCGGTGGAGCAAGCCAAATTCCTTTTTCTGAGCTTGCTTTCCATTCAACTTTGCTTTCATTCAGCTACAAATGGTAAGCATGTATCTGTCAGCAGATTTGCAGGACTAAATGTATCAGTTTCTCCTCTGTATATCATTTGAGAGTTACCTTTTCTGCCAAAAGAATGACAGGATTTTTTTTTTCTTTCCAAAACAAAACTTAGCTTCTAGGGAAACTGGCAGAGAGGCCCAATAGCCATATGCCCTTTCCAGGCAAAGCTCCTTACTCCCTCCCAGGTAGATTTTGGAACTCTCGAGTCCAAGCCTGTAACAGCAAATCTTCATGGACTCTACTGCAATAAGTGAAGTTTTCTTATTTCCTAACTGATGACATTATGTTGACCAAAAAAAACCCCCAAACTCTTGATTTCTGTACACATCCTACCATTGAGCTGTGTGCATTGGCTTAGTTTGAGCAGAGATCTGCCTTTAGTGATAAAAAACTGTTTTGTATTAGTACATGCCACAGCTAGCAAGGAGGCTCTTGCAACAGATTTATTAGGTCAGGTGTTCCTAGTGTAACCAAAGTTTCTGTAGACAGGCTATGTGGCCACAATAACCCTAAGGGAAGCAAAAATAAAGTGTGCATTTTTTTTCTGTCAAAGCTACCCAAGTTGACTATTACTGAGTTACAGTTATGTACATGAACCTGTTTCCCAATAAGGGTTATTTAAGTAGAGCTTTCTCTGTTTAAGCTTTTCTTTGTTTTGTTACCTGGCAAACAAATTAGTACTTGAAGCAAGCAGAAGCAGGATAGATTAAATAACAGGGAAGAAGAAACATGATTAATGGAAAGACAGACATGCAGAGGAAAGGGAGGTAAGAATAGCAAATCTTAAGGCGGTTAGGATTTCATAATTTAAAACTGGAAATTCATCTTAGAGCAAATATTTTTATTTGTGTTCTGTGTAGAAGATAATACATGTGATACTAGCACAGTAAAGCTAGTAGCATACAGTTACTTAAGGCAGTTGCACGCTATAACACTGGCCTTTAGAAACCCATGTATATTATTGCATTGCATTTTATTACCAAAGTCACTTGCTTATGGTGTGGGGAAGAGCTGTAATAATCCCAGATATAACTGTGTGGTTATACCTACCAAGCAATTTTTCTTTTAATGGCAGCTGTTTGTGTGCAGCTCATCCATATTAGCCAGAAAATTCCAGTGGGCTCTGGAAGCCCTGCATTACCTCCCTGCTCATCCAAAATCACTTGCTTTGAAATCATCATTAAATAAGTTGAACTGCCTCTTTGTAGCATGAGGTAAATGCTGTATGCAGAGAACTTGAGCTGTGTAAGCTGGGGACAGCACAGTCCCAGGACCAGCTGCATGAGACCTGCTCGACTGGAGCAACATCTATTGTTCTCCATATAAAGGAACACACACACACAGTATCTCCCTGAAAGATATTATTGATTGTTTAACTGCAGTACTATGGTGTGGTAGTAGCTATAGATACTATTTTTTTCCTTTTTTCCTCTTAGATTGCTTTGAGATCCCTTGCCCATGCTAAAAATAGTGATATAAGGCTGAATATTTTATTTCCCCATCTCATAAAAAGAGATGGATGGCACCATCTGCTTCTCATTACCATTAAGCAAAGGCTGTAGAAAGTTGGGATAGGAGGAGCTTAAAGCAATGGGTGGATGCTCCTGTGCTTTCTCAGTCCATTCCCCCCCCATACATCACTGCCAGTGAGAGCAAACAACCAGCTGGCATATTGTATCCCATTTAAACTTTGATGGAGTGCAGGTATCCTGGTGTGTTCTAAGTGCTGTGTTAGTGGTCTTTATTTTACAGCTAAAAGATTGCATATATAAACAGAAGCTCATCCATAATTTATAGTATATAAAACAGCTAGGGATATAGGGAAAAGGAGGATTTCATTAAATACACATTATGATGCACCTCAGGGGAAGCAGAAATTTACTGGTTAAGCTAATTACAAGGTCCACAGTGTGTACCGACAGTTGGTTTGGTTTTTTTTTTTTTCCTTTGATTTGTTTTAAAGAGAAGGAAGGTTCCGCAAGCCTGAGGTCCAACAGTCCTTTGGAAGTCCCTTGAGGTTTTGCAGGTGCTCTATACCTTTGTAGGTTTGTCTGAAACAAATATTTGAAGAAAACCTTTTTGAGGAGGAATACTGTTTAGCAGTCATACGACACAGTGGGAGAGCTATTTCAGATGAGGGAGGCATAACACTGTAGGAAGTTGATACCAGCTGACCTCAGCTCCTACCTGTCAACAACTGTATCAGAAGCATCATACTTATGTCTAATTAATAAATGTGTCATGTCATAGGGAAGATGGAGCTTTTAGCTTTTATACATGAGCTGGGATCAGAAAGTTACACAGAGTGTATTGCTGGGACCCACTTCCAATGAGGCAGGTGTGCATTTATCCAGAAGCCCATCAGCTGGATCCTGATGGGTTATTTACTGTCTTCTTTCCTTCCAGAAGAAGCCAACTGCAGCACCGTCTTCTCTGCATAGAATGGGAAAGAACAGTACATATTGAGATGGAAAAGTGCTTGGTACTTCAGGAAATAATGGGTCTTTTTAAATTAATATTTATTATGAGACAATCCAACTTTTAAGTACTTTCCAGGTCACAAATCTTACTGTCATCTGCTGACTTTGGAGATGTAACGTTGTAGTCTCACTGCAAAAGTGATCTGGATTTCAGATCAAGATGGCCCTGTCCATAGTAATCTGCCTGATTTCCCTCTTTAATCCGCAGCAGAAGGATAGGATACAACTACTTTTGCAATTCTGACTTAGCAGTTAGTACCACGCTAAACATGACAGCATTGTCCTTTTAAAGTTGTTTGTATAATTTGAGTTTGTTGGAGATGTATCTCTAGCAGAAGATTACTGATTCTTTGTTTCATAGTACTGTTCCTGCACTTCACAAACATCCAAGAAGACAGTTTTGGACGCTAGGTATATGATCGAGCCCATGCAGGCCTAAATTCAGCTGAATTGCAATTACTGCCAGCAAACCAAGATAGGTTTTAAGGCATGAAAGGGAGTAGGAGAGAGGACAGAGAAGGATGATCATTCTATAATGTTATTTTCTCAATAGTTTAGGTCCTATCTTACTCTTTCAGCTTTATTTTGTTTTAAAGATAGTACACTGCTGGGTATCACAAAGCTTTAAGGACTAACTTAAAACCTGTCATGCTCAGAGCTAGGCTGCCTGACAAATCTGACTTTATTTTTAGAAGAAATCAGGGTGTATACTGTCACAGCGAGAAGCAAATAAACACAGAACACTTAAGGCTTCCTCTGTCAAGTGGGTGTTTGAGTAGGAGATAAAGTGATTCTCTCTGATGGGTGAGTGCTCTGCTGAGCATAACTTTGTAGATGAGGGTCAGAACAGGACATGAAAGGTTGAGCAGGGCACTGAGCAACCTAGAAATTAATGAAGAAAAAAAAAAGTGTTCAGTAAAGAGTATTCTCTTGGAAAAAAAAAAAAAAGTGAATTTATGTGTGAGGCTGCCATTAGACTTGAGATGAAAATGCCAGCTCACCTCCTTCCCCTACCCTTTTATCCACATGCACTCTCCCAGTGGGGTACACTAGTAGCCACTTAGAATCATACTCTCCTACACCAGAACCAGGGATTTGCCCTTTGCAGTTGCTCAGCTTTCTTGTCTGTAAGTAATACGGTTATACTGTTATCACAGGATACTGAGTTCTCAGTGTCTTCAAATGAAAGGTGTTACACAACTGGGAAGCATCTCGCCTGTCTGTTTTTTCTTCTTTTTTTTAGAGATGTAATAGAATATTCCAAGTTTGGAAGGAGGGAAGAAGAATGGGCCATGGGGAAACGTGAGAAACAGTAACAGTTAAATGAACAAGGATACCTGTAAAGGCACTGCTTAGATTACAGTTGCGTTGGCACACCTACCCTCTATTCCTGTCAAAGCACCTAACAATTGGTTTACCACAAACTTATACAGACTTGTTCACATAAATCCATTACATTGATTGAACTATGCTATTTTATGCTCCTAGCACTATCCTAAATTGTTAGCCCCATAAGTACAGTAAAAGGATGTTTATACTCATATTCTGGAACCAATATTTAAATATCCCTTATTACTAGCTTACAAATTCCTTGCAACCAAAGCAATAGCGTTTTCACATGTGGGGCCTGCTTATTATTGGTGGGGCAGGGGGAAGGTCCCTCAAACACTACGGATTTCACTTCTATGTGGTGATGTGTAGAGCTACTTGCATGCTCAGCAGCAATGAGTTTGTTGGGGAATGGCCTCCTGCCTCTCTCCCTTGCAACCCATCTCTGGATCTTCAAGGTCAGCTAATCCAAACTGAACCAAAATAAATGCATGCCCAAATGTGGTTCTATGTATTGTTTGCACAGCTGTGCAATTCATGCTGCTGTCGGACCCATTCCTGATGAACTGAGCACTGTTTTTGTAATCCTTTGAAAGGAACAGTGCTTTTAAGGGGATCGGCTGCCTGAGAGGCCAGTAGAAGGATGACAAACCATCCAGTGCAGCCAAGCTATGTCTGTGTCACTAGTGAACAGCAAGCCAGCTTGGGCAGACCCTGGAAGGACAGATGCTCTTGGGCTTTTTTGCAGGAGAGGGAGCAGTCATCTTTGCTTTCTCCCAGCCTGCTATTCAAGGATTTGCCCTGATGGCTGGGATATCCTAACCAGGGTTTAGGTCAGGGCATGAAGAAGGGAGTTTCTTTCAATTGAGTGTGAAAATTTCCCATGCATCTGCCTGTCCTTGCCCTTTTTCAGAAGCCATAAGATTGTTAACAGATCCTTTGCCACATACAAGATTAACTAAGGAACAGATGCTTCGAACCCTTGGTATTTCACTCACACTGCTAAATGTCTGGACTGCATACATTTGAGCAGAGGGAAAATCACTTCCAGGGATAAATAGGCTGTGGCAGAGTGGCACCATTTGCCAGCTCATACCTTCTCCTTCCTGGTGTGGGAGTTTACTTACCAAAAGGTGCATTAGCTGTTGGTGCTTAGGGATTACCACTGTATTTGCTCAGGCAGGTGGGACCTGCTGGTTTTGTCTGTGCACTGACTATATTCATAGAGCACAGCTGAGAAGTGGGTGAGGGGTTTTGCTTCACTGCTAGCAGGCATAGCCGTAGAATTTGCAGGTGAGAGTGGACAGATAAGGTTTCATTTGAGTCATCTGTGTTTGTGCTGTCAATTCTAGGCTGCTTCCCTGGATAAACAAGGTAGTCCTCAAAGCCAAATTTAACAGCTGCCCCACAGGTCAGAGCTTGCACAGCACAGGACTCTGCTGCCCAGATCCAGAGGTCCCCTCTCTGCACTCAGCTCTGGTGTTGGGGTCCCAGAGTCTGCAAGGGCTCTTAACGTGATGACCCCGCAGCTGCCTTACCCTTGTGGCACCAGGGGTTCTCAGTCCCTCCTGACGCTGGGAGAGTCCTTGGTCCGCTCTAACTAAGTGCAGAATAACTTACGGTTTTACTAGTTAAACCAGACCAAAGAAAGAGGGTGAAATAAGAGGGAAGTGAGGATTAAAACATGCATGATGCAGAATATCCTTTGTAGAGTTCAGTCAGTTGCTTTTGGGATCTATATGGAATTGCCACTTTGGCTTCTCTTTAGAAGAAAGAGGAATTACCCATACTCTTTCCTCTTTTGAGGAAGAATGTAGAGCAAAATCTTTGTATTGTCTCTCTAAACAATATGCATAAGTGTAAGACAGTTATTCAAGGTAAGGAATCCGTAGATTATCAACATTAGACTCAATATTCACAAGTGTGTTTTGTAAAAAGTTGTAACCAAAATCAAGAACTTACTTTGGTTTTATGTGTTCAGAAGCGTGAACTTGTAAATTGTTATAGACAGAAGATGGAATATTTATATTTATTACGTAATGGGAGACATTTTATGTGATTACTTTTTATTCATTCCTTCCTTCTTTAATCTTCAGAAACCACATTGCCCTTTTCTTTTTTTTTTTTTTTTTGAAGGACAGAAATAAAAAAAAACTGTACATGCAAAAATGATTCCTTTTAGTCCTAGCCCAGTAAGCTAGATGAAGGCTGAGTTCTCTCCATCCAGACATTATAACTATGCAGCAGAAATCCCCTGAAGAGGGATTTAAAAAAGAGAAGAATAATGTGTCTGGAATTTCTTTTTGAAACAAACATCTCACGGCAGATGCCAGTAGGCAGGATTTGGTGGGGAACTCATCTAACCAAAGTGTTTGGAAATGCCTGTAAATACTGTAACTATATTTTGCAAGCTGTGCTGTACTGCACAGCAATCCAGTATGCAGCACGTGCCTCCAAGGGGTGTGTGCAGTGAATACAGCAAATGACCTGTTGGGTTGCAGTGCCATCTGCTGATACACTAATTTATTGCAGAAACTAACAGTTGCGGTACCTTAGTGTCTGACTGCAAACATACAGGGCAGCCTTGTAATTCATCACAAATCAATACACCTGATATAGCACCTTACTGACAGGGGTTTTTTTGCTGAGAAACCAGAAATTCTGGTTAGAAAAAGTGCTGGTAGCTTTAGGTGGGAAGGAAGGATCTTCTTGACCTCTCATGTCTTTATGAATCAGGACCAAAGCTCCTATGTTGCTGCCTCTTTCTGAAAATCATATATAGGCAGCTATATTATTTGGATACTTTTGGAAAATAGACTGGATTGGTTCTTCTGCCCTGGGATGGTGTTGCTGTCCAGGCTTGTAGACAATTTATAAAGATTCAGAGTCATGACCCCTCCATTTGGTTGGTAAATATCCCTTGTTCCAATGGGAACCGATCTAAGAGCCCATCAGGGTAGCTGGCCTTACATCCATGCCCAGGGAAACTAGATGGAGCACCAGACCCCAAGTACGCTTCTCAATCCTGTTCCCTTATGTTCAGTGTTTTGCTTGCTGTGCAAATGTCCACAAGGGAGAAATGTCCCCTGTGCATCTACAGATGGGCTGTTACCTCTGTGACGAAGGGAGGCACAAACGCAGCACAGTAAGTGTACTTCTGCTGCCTGCCACAGGTAAGTGTGGCAGTGAAGCCAGCAGCATGGACAGGCATGTCTGTAGGTTTGTATCCCATGCTATAGCTGTAGGGCTGTGAAGTTAGTGGTGCCAGCTGAGTCGAAGTTGATGCAAATGTGCCAACCAAGATTAGAGCTTTTGCTGTGTAACCTCACACCAGATAACTAACTTTCTAGTTTGCTCTTAATTGCAAAAGCGACACAAGGAGGTCTTGAGTCATTTGCTTTTCAGACAGAGTCATCAGTCAGGCCAGTAACTGATTGGAGATAAACTTGTGGACAAACATTTGCTTTTGTGCTCTGAAAAAAATGGCCAGTTTATGCTAATGTAGACTGGTTGGTTCTCATGCCAGGATATGCTTCTGTCCTATCCTGCACCAGGCTTGGCTATTGACACTCCGTTTTTCTATTGTTACCAGAGAACTGAACTGCTATCAGGGATGAATATTTACACTTTCTTTCCACCCATACTTGTCCGAGTAAAACACAATTCTACTATCTGCCCTTCCATCCCTATCTAAGACTAACTTTCAGAACAAGAAATAAGCTAATCCTCTACTTTTATTTATTCTTCTTAATTGGAGTGTATTAGAATGCTGTCACTTGATCATTTAAATCTCTCCAGATATAAGAACTACAGAAGTAGTATCAAAGAGTGCTAATTCAACAGCCTCTTCCAAGTAGCATCATTTCATCCTTTTTCAGGATCTCAATGCAGGGGTGCAGCCAAGCTATTTTAGCTTGGCATTACTTTTTTGTCCTTGAGCCTTCTGTGACATTGGACTATCTTCAATGAGAAGAGGTGGTACTTCTAGCAGAGCAGTCCAAGGCAGATTTTATCAAAAATTTGCATAAAGTGTAGAAAAAGGATGAGGCTGGCCTAAAGCCAAGTTTTGGAGGCACCAAAAGCTTTTTCCCTTGCTGCGTTTGGAGGGATTTTCCTGGGAATTAGCAGTAGTTCCTGTATGATGCCAATTTCCTGCTCTCCACAGAGAGTTGGCAGAAACCGTGGAGAGCAGTTACCCTCTGACCTGACTTGAATGAAAGTTTCAGCACACAATTTAAAAGAATGAGCTTATTTTAGATAAGCTTGTTTGGATAAGCTTATCTGAGATCCTAGGCTGCTATACCACATGGGACTGTGTCTACTTTCTTTTCTGTGCTTCCTTGTTTTTCAGTGCTTTTTGTCCATCAGGCCCTTCATGCTCATCTTCTCCTTTTCAAATCCTTCAAGCTATTGTGTATCTGCTAGTCTTTCTGAAAGATACGCCTGCCCTATAGTGTAGATGCACCTGAGCTAGCTTTAAATTACTCATGCAGTGCTGGTAGCAGTGTTGCTGCGGAAGCATGGGTCTGAGAGCAGGATCGCTGAGCTCCTTCAGTGGGTTTCACAGCCCATGCCAAGTTCTGCGTTGTCAGGGCTAAGCTGCTGGCAGGTCTCAGGTCGGTTGGGAGCTAAGTGCAGACACTGCCATCGCTGCACTGCAGCCTTTACTGTGATGTTTATGAAACAGTGAGTAGGGAGATGAGAAGCTGCCATTTAAACAGAACACCAGAAAAGTTGTCAAACCTACAGATTTTACATAATAAGAAAAAGCATGTTACTTTATTATCTGAGCCCAGGTTATCATTAAACAGACTACTTAAGTTTTTTCCTGATTTTTTTTTTTTCACTCCTTCTTACAATTCAGTTCATTAAGTAATAAGGGAAGATAGATATTAGTGATTAAACTGTAGGATACTCCTTCTTCTGGGTTCTTCAGCATCTCTTACCTCTCTGTGTTTGCCATCTACGTGGAAAAAGAATGTGCCCCGAGGGAATGATCTTGGTACTGTGAAAATAGTGACAGCCACAACAACTTGCTGCTTTCAGTACATAACAACTTTAACACAAAGAAATCAGAGGATACAGCAGATGTGAACTGGACCTAATTTATTGTAAGAAGGGGAAATTCAGTAGTTCTTGCTTTACAATGAAGTGAGAGACAGCACAGTTAAAATTTGTCATAGTTCAGGCTGCAAATTTGAGGCTGAGTTGTATATATTGTCCATATATCCTGGTGGGATGAAATCAAAGTTAATGAGCAAATTTCTATAGCAAAACAATTTATGTACCTGTCTGTACTGTGTTAAATTATTAACCCTTTTACAGGGTTAAGAAGGATTCAGATTATCTTGGTCCGTTGAAGATCTAGTTTGAGGTTTGAAACAGCCTAAATATATGCTTGAATATAGCTGGTTTGTGAAAATGAAAGTGATTCATCTGAAAGATTTCCTATAATAAAATTATATAGTACTATGAGCATATTGTTGGTAGTTCACATCACTGAATTTGAAAGGAAACACTCCAGTGCATCACATTAGGACCTGTGTCTTTGCATGGACAGGATTAACCAAGTTACATGGTCACTGCAGTTAGAGAAAATATTTGATTCTAGGGCAATAATTCTGGCTTTTCCTGCAGAGTTCAGAAGCCAAACTAAACCCTGGTGCTTAGTTGTGTTTCTTTTTACTGAATCTGTTATGAAATCACAGTGCTGAGCCAAGGATACAGGAAGATTTGCGGTTAATTAAATCTTCTGGCACGGTACTCAGGTCCCACACAGGAGCATTTCAGATGGCAGGAGGTGCAGCCAGAAAAGTGGTGTAAGTGTTGCTTTCAAACCAGCAGGACTCCCAGCAATGCTTATGCTGTCCAGGGAATTGAAGGGACTTGAAAATAGCTGAAAGTCAACTCATCCTTTTCCTCATCTGCACCAGTGCAAAGCAGAGCTCTGATGCAGGCAAAGACTGGCCCTTTTGAGATTAACAGGTTTAGTTAATTGTTTGTAATTTGACATCAGTAAAAATGCACCAAGATTTGAGAGTGCCAACTTGGCCTGCTTAAAGAAGCTGAGCCACTTGAAAGCATACTTCTTAATAAAACCCTGGCATATAAAGACAGTCTTTTACTGACTCTGTTATGAAGGCCAAGACAGGTTTTGAGTGATAAAAAGTTATGGAGAAAAAGCTAATTTTCGTTTCAAAAAATGATTTCTTGCCTTTCAAGCTGCCTAAGCATATCTTGTCATCAAAAGTAAAGTTATTAATTAAAAAAAAAAAATGTGCTGCAGCAGAATAGTGTCAGCCAGATGTTAAAACTTGACTTGAGCTGCTGTAGCCTTGTTGCTAGAATTACATATGTGATTTGATGTGTAAGAGTGAGTTCTCCTGAGATCAGCGGGACACTGCCTGCTTTCACAGTTTTTTAAAACTGGCCAAATTTAAATGTGACTTCTGTAACTGACTCCAGTGCCTAAGTCAAAACTGAAATGTCTGATCTATTTATGTAGATCCAAAGGAAAGCGCCTTCCCTCAGTAGTAGTCAGGGCTCGTTAACAATCACAACAGTATTTTACCTCATTTTGACTTGAAATATGACCCTCCTAGAAACAAATAGATATGCAATCATAGGCTGTGTTGACCTCATTAGCAAGGCTGCATAAAACTGCCCAGCATATTGTGTGATATGTATGCCCTAGCAAACAAAAGAATTCTGTACTAAATTATTTGAGTTGCACATCTGTTTCTGGGGAACAGGCTGTTTGTTTGCTTTTTTTATTATTTTATAATTTTTAACTTCTGCAAATTGTTACACCAGATCGCCTGTTAAGCCAACAATAGATCATCACGTCTCACCACAATGGGATCTCTTTCTGGCTAGCTTGAGTTGAAGCAGTTAGATGCCAGGAATGTGCTTGGTGAGGACTGATAACTTCACCTTAATTATTTCTTTCCATCTGGTCTGTGGTAGTATAAACAATTTCCTGCCTCCTTGCATAGCATCAAAAATGCATGTAAATAAGCAATCTAGCGCTGAAACAGTTCTTTTGAACACATTCAATTCCATTTCTGGATGCTAGCAGATCCCACACTTCCATGGGTAACTTAATACTCACACTAATTATAGTAAAGAGTTTGATAATTAACTATTTCTATTCTTAAATTATGCTCTTTGATTTTTATTCCTACAGAGGTCCCAGTCTGCATTCTCCCTGGCTAGTGAAGATGTGCCTAGTAAAGGACCAGACCCTGCATCATCTGTGACTGAGGCTCTTTGGAGGCAGCAAAAAGGACAATTCAGGAAACAGAAGGAACACAAGCTCTCTGCATTACCCAGCTGGAAAAGTGTGGACAGGCTAAATGAAACAAGTAAATATTTCTAGTACGAATAAGATTCTTTTTTTGGTTCTCACTCACATGTGGAATAAATACGACTTAAAGCAAGGACCTTCTCCAGGAAATTTCTGCTGACCTCTGTACTTGCAGGAGTCACATATAAAAATGTCTTATTTGGTGATGCTGAGTGTCATGATTTCATTGGGCTGTGTTTTTGCTTATCTTAGCTTTTTTCTTTTTTTCCCAAGAAAAGATTCAAAATCGGGGCCATTGGGGAGTTGATTTTGGACTGTAGGAAACATTAGGCATCTAATTTAGATACGTTTCAGAGCTTCTAAGACACAAGAGCCCAAGGGCCCTGCTTTGTCACCTGGTTATCTGTCCTCCAGTTGAAGGAGTTTGCAGCTGCCCATAGTATCCGTTCTGTTGCACAAGTTAACTGTTCATGAGGTTATGTGGTGAACCACACAGTGAAATAATTCACATTTAGGGTTCCCTCTTGCACCTTTGTTTTCAACCCCGATGAATTCACCAATGCAGTGTTCTGTGCAGCCCTACTAACTGCTGCTTCCACACAAATTTGAGGAAGCTGTATGAGTAGGAACTTCACAGTCCAGCAGTTTCCCTAGATCTGTCCTCTGTCTCCGTGCATTAGGTATGGATGTGAATATGGATGATGGACGGTAAGCAGCTTCCTAGGTCATCCCCATCCCTGAATCAGCACCCTGGGATAGAATGCAATTCCCTGCTTACTTTAAGATGACATGAGTACAGGCTGTTATTGAAGAAAGTGGTTCCTGCTCTTGGGGGGCGTCCCATTTCCACTGCTTCCCCTGTTCTGGCTGTAGTGTTCATGAGGTCACAAGAGTGTCACACCAAGCAACTGCTGCACAGAAGAGTTGGTTAGTTTTCACCCCCACAGTTGCATAAGGGAGGGCTGAACTGCTTACTGCAGCAGCAGCCCCTGGCCCCAGGTGACGGGGAACAGCAAAGCTAATCTATCTGCTGCTGTTGTCCTCCCACGACAGAGTCTGCTTGTTCCTGCTTCTTCTCTTGTAAGAGCTGCAGAGCCCATCTGACCCCTGTAGGAAATTGGTTCATGAAGCTAAACAAACAGAAAACTTCTCTTTTGTAGGGTGACTTTACTGGTGGTGTAACTCCCACAGCTGGCTCACTAGGCACTGACAAGCAGAAGGAGCCGAAATATGTTTGGGTGTAGCGGGGACCAGGGACGGGGGCTGCCCATCAATTCAATTTGTTTATCCGTAATGCCAGTTGATAACTTGGGGACTGAAAATTAGACAGTGTCAATACCCCTCCTCCCCCAAAAAGAAAGTGACGGTAAAGTAGTACTAAAATCTGACTTAACTAAGTATGCATTATTTTGTGAACTGCTCATTCAACCCCCGTCAGAAGTGTTGTTCTCCTGGGCATTTTAGCGGAAGGCCTATTTTCAGTAAAGCAGGTAATCAGGTGCTTAAATTTAAGAACTGACTTCAATCCCATTGAATTCAACTGTTGAGCAATTTAGTACTTAACAATTGCTTAGGCATAACAGAGTGACAAATTGACCCAGTTTCCTTTCAGGTGCTTCGCTCAGAGGATTTGTTCTGCTTCTTTCATCTAAGAACCACATTTGTGATGAAATTGTGGAGCCTATTGAGCTTATAGTAAATAGCTGATCATGCTAATATGTGTAAATATGATGTCACCTATACAGTAGTAAGCACTTCTGTATTAGGACACAGAAAACGAAAGAAATCTCAACCGAGAGTTTGGAGTGGTAACATCAGTGGGCTTTTTAGTCATGTAGCCAATAAGCAGTTCGCAATTCATTTTGATTACAGTTTGCACTGGTTTAAATGATGGCTCAAGAGCCAAATAATGAATTTGTGCTTTTTTCCCCTTTACCAATAGTTTCACAATGAGACTTCTTAAATCTATTTTCATTTTCACATGGATAAATTATAGCGTATACCCAAAGAATTGTGTGTAAAATCCATTCTTTCAAGTATAAGTGACTTTGTTTTGGAAAATCGAGAGGGAAGCATTTGACATTGCTTGAAGCTGGGATGAATCTGAGTCAGTGTCATGGTTTCGGTTTCAGCCCAGCTGGGAACAAAGCACCACGAAGCCGCTCACCCACCCCCCACCCCCNCCACTTACGGTCACGGGCAAAAGACAGGCTCAGCTTGGGGAAGAAGCAAAATCCATTTAATTGACTACCAATCGAATCAAGCCAAGGAGATTAGGAAGGAAAACCCAAGCTCAGAACGCCTTCCCCCCACCCCTCCCTCCTCCCCGGCTCAACTCCACCGCCGGCTCTCTCGCTCCCTCCTGCCCCCGGCGGCACAGGGGAACAGGGGCTGGGGGGGCCTGGGGTCAGCTCCCCACACCCTGCCTCTGCCGCTCCTTCCCCCTCGGGGGGAGGACTCCTCACTCGTCCCCTGCTCCACCGGGGGGTCCCTCCCCCGGCAGATGGTCCTTCACCGACTTCTCCAACAGGAGTCCTTTCGGCGGGCTGCAGTTCCTCACAAACTTCCCTGGCGCGGGTCCTTTCCACGGGCTGCTCTCCAGTCACACACTGCTCTAGTGCAGGCTTTCCCATGGAGTCACGGCCATCTTCGGGGGCATCTGCTCATCTGCTCCCCCATTCCACCCCAAGGGCTGCAGGGGGACAGCCTGCCGCCTCGCCATGGGCTGCAGGGCCATCAGCCTCCTCAGGCACCCCTCCTCCCCCTCCTTCTTCACTGACCTTGGTATCTGCAGAGGGGTTCCTCTCGCGTTCCAATCCCCCCGCTCCCTGCAGGTTCCCCTTCTTCCATCTCTTCTCCCAAAGGCGCTCCCGCCGTCACTGATGGTCTCGGCCTGGGCCAGAGGTGGGTCCAACTTGGAGCCGGGGGAGCTTCCAGCAGCTTCTCGCAGGAGCCACCCCTGCAGCCCCCTCCCCCACTACCAAAAAAACCGCACCACACAAACCCGTAACAGTCAGCTTTCTGAATATAAAATTCTCAGTGGCTTTCCTTTCCGCCCTGCTTGCCCTCTAAGATGTAATCAACTACTATCCTGTCCTTTCTTCAGTTAACTAAGGATGTTTGACCAATTCTCATCTGTTGTTGCTAAACAAAATAAGGGGATATGGTTTGGCAGAGAAAAAAGTATGCAGCTCTCCACTACATTACCTTTGTATAATTTGCTGAAGCTGAATTCAGTTCCTGTTAGAGATTTGTATCTTGCAGAGCTGTTTGCTTTGTGTGAAGGAATAATGTTTTTAAGGGAAGGTCTTCTTTCTCTCAAGAGAATCCTATGCTTAGTTTAGTGGGCATAGTTGGAAAAAGTGAACAAGCAGAAGTTCCCTATGCTTGATAGCTTGTATTCTTTTTTTCTCCAAAATCAGCTGTTACAGTAGTCATTTGTTCTCTCTATAAATCCGGCTTCATTATATCCTCAGTTGGTCACTGCTACGAGAAAACTATAATTATTTTTTCTTTTTAAGCAGGAATAAGAATGACTTCAGTGGTGTATTTTCTCAAGTTCTCTGAATTGTCATGAAATTTAGGAAGTGAAAACAAGCCAAAAGGACACAGTAACAAATACAAAACCCTATTCTGAATCTTGCATAGCTGCTAAGTTTAATTGCCGTTTAATTATTGTTTCATTTTTGTGGGGTTGTTTTGTTGGTGGTAGTGCACCACAAACTTTTTTTTTTTTTTCTTTTAAACGAAGCACACCTTCTTACTGCATACTTAGGTTCTTTATGAACAATTCTAGGGGAAAAGTCAAATTCTTGAGCTCCAACTATTTCTAATCCTGTAATGCAAGATGCTGGAGTATCATCTACAACACGATCCAGATTTTACTTTGTCCATTTTTAAATAGTGATGTTCTGTTTACAGTTTTAGAAAACTAATAGTTTATAATAAGTATTTCTTCAGTTTTCTGGAAATGGCAAATTTGAACCCATGGAAGGAATCAGTAAGGTTGAAAAGTTCATTTAGTAGGCTGAGATTACTGTGTAAATCCATAGCATTATATATTTATTCAACTGCTGTGGGAGGTAGAGTCATCACACATTCACATTTCCCATGAAGGGACTTTTCAAGTTTGATTGGAAATAGAATCTGAATGTAAAAAAAAATGCAACTCTCTGAGTTAAACAGCACTTTTTGACCGTATTTGTGGCATTTTTTTTTTCCTGTCTGAATTGTAAAACATACTCTGAAAAAGTGCAAGTATACAAGAGCAGCAGTGCTTAGGTCAGACAAAGAGCTCATTTAGTCTAGGATATAACAACAGCAGCAACAGTAACCATAAGCAAGAGCCTAGGAAAGATGAGGAGAAAGCAAGTATTTTTCATGCTGCCTCTGAGTGGGCTCTGAACCTCCAGAACTTTCAGCTTAATGACTATCTCAGCTAGAAGTGTTTTTCTGTATTTAGTAAACCTCAGTGGATTTCTTTTCCATGTCCATAGCCATCTCTGTTTTATCCCAGATTAATTTCTAGCATCCATAACACCCTTAGGAAAGAAGCTACCTAGGTCTGGTACCCATTGCATCCCGCTTCTTCCTTTGGTTTGTTTCAAACCTTGATTTCTCTAGTTTCACTTGATGTCCTCTAGTAGTTAGGTTGGAAGAGATTCCTCCATCTCTTTTAGCATGTATCCTCTCAGTCTTCTCTCCTCCAGATGGCAGAGCTCTGCCCTACTTAATCATTCCTTGAATGAAAGCTATTTCAGAACCTGGTGCAACCTTTATTGCTGTTCTCTGATCCTTTTTCTGTCTTTCCTTTTCGAGATGGGAGACCAGAACTGCACACAGAATCAAAGACATTGGCAAAACAGGATTTATACATGGCTGTGTACTGATGTTCCCTCAGCCTTTCTTAATAATTCTTTTAGAAAAAAGCCTTGGTCCAAGTACTCTTACATTTTAAATAGTCATTACCATGGCGTTAAGTGGTGGCTTCTGATTAAAAGGAGTACGGCAGCATGGCTCACAGCATAAGAGAGCTCATGTAGCAGCAGCACTTGCATTTGTTATTTAGTTTTGTTGAACCCTCCCATTTGTGGCCAGTTGATTGCAAACTGGCAAGTAAAATGAGCCTTTCACACTGTGATCAACAATTGTTCTTGTTTTGTTTTCATAGATCCACCTTCTGTTTTTCAAAGCACTGATGGAAACTGGGTAGCTTTGCAGAATGTCACTTTGCCTCGTCCTCGCATGCTCGCCAAACCAAAGAGTCAAGTATTTGAAGCTTTGGAGAATGAATCCAGCATTGTGTCTGCCTATGATGAGATGGGTTCAGACAGCGAGGATGACTACGACTGGAATGTGGCCTTGAACAAGCTGCGTCGGAGACCTCGGCAATTACCAGACGATTTCTATTATACCAATTCCCGGTACAGTACTGAATGGGTTTATGGCGATGATCAGTACCAGGCAGTCACCTCCCCTTCCTCGGGGTTATACACCAATACTGAGACACTGTTCTCCGATTCAGAAACATCTTCAGTAAACTCTTCCCAGGAAGCTAAAGGACCTAGCAAACTTCTCTGGTTACAAAGCAGAACTCAAAGTGATATGCCCAGAATGGAAAAAACACATTTCCATGGAGAACTGGATGTGAATTTCAATCCACAGGCAACCAGCTTGGAGTATTCGGACAGCAGTGAGACTGAAGAAGTTCATTATGATTTAGAAAAGAGATCAAGAAGGTGGAGGAAGAACAAAGCGATATCTGAAGAGTTATGTGAAGAAAAAAATCACACAAAGGCCAACAAGATGAGTTTAAGTCAGGTAATGGTGTTTAAGTTTACCAAATGCATTTTCAAAAAGAGCTGGGCAAAACTAATTAAGCTGTGTGGGCAATAACATGTGAATCGTGAGTGGGAGATGGAGAGTTCTTGCAAGCTTTATTGTCCTCATGCCTCCTAACTGAGAAGAAGCAAAGGTAAAGTGTTACATATACCATGAACAGGCTTTGCCTCTTTCTCAAGTATGCCACTTCCATCTGGTCAATGACATTGTTAATGCTGGCAAATACAGTGCTCTTTAAAAAAAAAAAGTCAGGATTTGCCAACAGCTAACAAAGGTTGACTAATAACCTGTTTTGTTGCATTGGGGATTTTTTTAACTCCTTTGTTCTTGGAATAAGAAAAAACTTGTGTGCCTGGGAATCTTCTGTGTGCTGTTTGCAGTTGTTCTGGTAAGGGATAAAGCTAATGAACAGCAGAAATTCAGAAAGGGCTTTTTTTGAAATACAGTCCAAGTGATGTCCGCTGTTAACTGGTCAAGTGATTATGAGTTCCCATGTGTTAGGATGAGTTTTTGCAAACTACTTCCATTTAAATCATTTGTCAATTGATTAAAAAAAAAACTGGGAAAAACTGATCATACAACTTGAAGGCAGCAAATTACTCCTCAAACATTTCTTTTAAACAACTGTGAGATAACCAGAAAGCCAAGAATTCTTCTCTGTTTGGAGTTTGTCCAGGCCTGGGACTGATACTACGTAGGTAAGGGATCTCATTGACCTGCAGAACGTTTTTAGCGGTACAAGCACACTTCTAACTCTTAATTACCCAGCTGAAGGAGGAGAATATTGACCCCTCCTCCAGTTCCATTTCCCTCATCCTACCCCTCTTAAATCCTGGGGCTGCATCATTGCTGCAGCAGAGTAATGGTAAGCCTGAAGCAAGGAGCTAAGTGCTGTCTTCTCCCTATGCCTCTGACTACAAGCAACCTGATCCAGTAGTTAAAGCCATCTGAGCAATTTTAGGATGCTTTGGGTTTTTTTGCTTCTGTTACTAGCCTGTATTTCCCATAGAAAGACATCAGTAGAGCTGATCATAAATCAAGATTAGGATTCTAGGATTTCAGCAGGTTTTGAATGCTGGGTAAACTATTGTTAATTCTGTATCTATTCCATCTGATTTAGGAGACAGGTGTGGGTGTTTCGGGTGTTTTGTACTGATTAATTTATACTCATGTCCTCATACATTTATAATCTACAATTGTTGAAGGGGAGTTATGTATGATAATGTGCTCTAGCAACACGTCAGTGACCATTAGTGACTTCTTGGAACACCAGGCAGAATTACAGGACTTTCCAGGGACTGTGCAAAGACCATATTTTGTACACAGACTTCTGCATTTCCCTTTCTGGCTTTGCATATTTGTGCATGTTCTATGTGTGTCTGTTTTCATGTTGTGGCTTTCTAGTTACTACTGGTCTGCAGGGTATAGAAGATAGGAGCTCACAGGGAAGGTCCTGGAGACATTACAGAATCATAGAATCATTTAGGTTGGAAAATACCTTTAAGATCATTGAGACCAACCGTAAACCTAACACTGCCAAGTCCACTCCTAAACCATGTCCCTAAGCGCCACATCTACATGTCTTTTAAATACCTCCAGGGATGGTCACTCAGCCACTTCCCTGGGCAGCCTTTTCCAATGCTTGATAACCCTTTCAGTGAATAAATTTTTCCTAATATCCAGGCTAAACCTCCCTCATGTTTGTCCAGTGGAGGTCAGAAAGGCAGGGTGCTTCCAGACATATGTGACGGCATCCTTCAGCAACTTAGTCTGGGCTTCAAACTGCAAGCTGGTGCAGAAAATTATTGTTCTTTCCAACTCTCTCATGAGCTGCTTTGTCTCCCAAGTGCTGCTTATACCTCTCTGTTGTGCTCAAAATGCAAGTTTTGGGATTCTGACCAGCTCTTCCCCTTCATTTTGCCCTTTAGGCTAAAAAAGACCGTTCCTGCTCTCCTGCTTGCTCAGCCACAGTGGAGCAGGCAGAGACACACTGCCTCCAGATCACACTACTGTTTTCAAAGCAATGAAATTCTCACTAGGAAGTTTATGTATGGGGTGGGGGGCTTGCATACATTTAATTTGTGTTTGAGGACACACACCCACGCTGGTGGCTGATTTTGACAGCTGGTGCCCACATTCGGAGAACTGTTACTCCAGCCTCTGGTACACAAGGACTGCTGGGAACAGGAATGGACTGGCAACTACAATTTATAGCAAGGATGTTGCATGGTTGAACAATTCTAGGAAGCAATTAAAATGATTATGAGCGTAAGGAATATGATTTGAGGTATGAAAATAAGTTAGCCAGATGTCATTTATATTGCTTAGAAAAATGAGATTAAAGGGATGTCAGGGTTTCATATAATCCCCATATAAGTAATGTGTTGATCTTGGTAAAATGATTGAGGTTGCAGCAGAGCAAGCCCTGCATGTGAACAGTTTGTACAAAATGATAGTGTAGTTGCGTGAAGAACTGCAGACAGCATAAACTTAAGGAAGCTTCATTTTGGGGTCTTAAACCAGGCATAGATTTTTCCATGCTGAGATTATATAGAATTTGCAGAAACCATACAAAATGCTCTTCTGAACTGTGTTGCATCTAGACATTAGACACCAAGCAACTGATCATTTGTAAATTGCAGGGAAGAAACGTACTTTTCCTATACTTTACTGCATTCCAATAATAACTTTATTTTACTGCATTGTAATAATAAGATGATAATTTGTTAACCGTTATGTTTTCATCAGTATTGTAGAACAGGATTTCGGTTTAGCAGTCTAAAAGTTGGCTTTCCTTTTTTAATTTTCAAATAGTGAAGGTTGCTGTATTGTTTGCTGCTCTCCAAGACTCACAGTGAAATGAAAACGGGCCCTTTCCTCAATCCCTGATGCAAGTCTAGAGAATTGTAAGCAGTTACATTCTGGAACAACTGCGGTCATTTCATAACTCACAACTGAATTTCTATTTAAAACTAGGTATCTTTTAATCAAGATCCAGTACCTAGATTAGGATAATGCTGTGGCATTTTTTTTGAAAATGCATTTTGAACTGTCGTGGTTTAACCTCAGCCAGCAACTAAGCACCACGCAGCCGCTCACTCACTTCCGCCCCCCACCCAGTGGGATGGGGAGAAAATCGGGAAAAGAACTAAAACTCGTGGGTTGAGATAAGAATGGTTTAATACAACAGAAAAGAAACTAATAATAATAATGATAACACTAATAAAATGACAACAATAATAAATGATTGGAATATAAAAGTGATGCACAATGCAATTGCTCACCACCTGCCGACCGACACACCCGTTAGTCCCTGAGTGGCGATGCCCCCACCCCCAGTTCCTAAACATCACATGGCATGGAATACTCCGTTGGCCACTTTGGGTCAGCTGCCCTGGCTGTGTTCCCTCCCAACCTCTTGTGCCCCTGCAGCTTTCTTGCTGGCTGGGCATCAGAAAGTGAAAATCCTTGGCTTTAGACTAAACATTCCTTAGCAACAACTGGAAACATCGGTGCGTTATCAACATTCTTCTCATACCTAGCTCAAAAACATAGCACTGTACCAGCTACTGGTAAGACAATTAACTCTATCCCAGCTGAAACCAGAACAAGACTCAACACTGGAATGCTGACTTTGTGAGTGAAAGACAATTCATTGTATAAAGTCTGGAGCGACTTAGGGAAACCTGAGAATGGATATCAGGATGTACTGTATTTGGGGAGGGGGCTTTGCCACTTAATGACAGGTAGAAGAACAACCTGCTTTACTGGGTTGCCTGTAGAGATGCTGTAAACACAGTCATGAAGCAAGTACATGAAGCAAAACGTGAAAAATGTCTTGATAAAACCAAGGTCCTACCATAATAAATTTCTGATAACCTGATCTCTTATGTACTACAGAAGACTTCTATTCCTGTGGGAACTGAACAGGGAAGTACAACCTTGCTTTTAATGATAATTATTTTTCAAATTGTAACTTTTTACAAGAAATTGCCACTCAAACCACCGATCTCTGTCTGCTTTCATTATTACTAATTGATATTATTAGTAATAATAATATTGATGTATTGGCTTTCATTATCTTTTTGAGAGGAGGAGATGTTGCTTAGTGTAGCTGCAATTCTTACATTTCTGATGGGAAGTGGTGTGGCTTAATTGCTTCAAGTGAAGGAAGTGCCCTCATTGGGAGTTTCCTTCTTTGATCAGGAGATCTCACCTGTCAATTACAGCCCTCCTGCCCTGCAGCCAGGTAAGGGGTGAGCGCTGTCAGACTGCTGGTCCCCACGGGATGGCGCTTGGGATGTATTTCTTGAAAACAGCTGCCCTGAAATTATATGGGCTCTTGCTGAGAAACTGTCCGCAAACCTCACAATTTATGTCTTCAAATTGTAGTTTCTCATTTTTGGTTTCCTATATGAATGGAGCTTTCTCTCAGGAGTTTATAGTATAATATGGATTCAGTTCTGGAGCCTCCAAGCTGGTACTTTACTTGCTCGCTTGCTTTATTTTGGGGTATTTTTCTGGTTCACTAGGATTACACTGAGTTATCAGCCGTTTGTATGCAAGGATTTGGAAAGTGTGTATGAGGAGAGGTGTATTTCCTAATTCATTGTCTGCTAAAGGACTTATGCTTGCATAGAAACACTTTATTTTCTTTTATTGAGACTGGATTTGTGGCTGTTATTCTGCTACGCCCTCACTGAAGCTCTGTTTTAAGGTAAAGCAGTAGCCCTTTATTCATGTTTGCGGATGTTAGTATTATATGTTGCTGATAGATGCAAATGGGAATTTACACAATTATTTATATGAACACAAAGATGTTGTTAAACTTACCAGATGGAGCCAAAGTGCGAACGGTAAAGAATAATGAAGTTTAAGATAGCATCTATTAAATAAATAAAATAGTACCTTTCAATGTATTTATTATTTTTTATTGCTGTCCTGGCTCCTAATACATTTTTTTAATTTGTTAATCCATGAAAGAGGTATCATCTCCTCACAAATAGTTCACTGCCACCATCTGAAAAGCTCAACAAACAAGCCAAGCAGCCTACCAGTAACAGAAACCACAAAGTGTAGCTTTATAGGATATCATTATCTCTGCATGTAAGCAGAAACTAACAACTCTTGCAAATGTAAATACTCCACCTGCTCACTGTAAGGAAGTTGGAAAGCAGAAGGGTGGATAATAGGCGTACCTAAATCCAGCTGTAATAAAATCAATACCCTCAAGGTGAGTCCTCCCCCAAGAAACAATGTGTACTCATAACACAAATTTAGCTAATGTGGAATAAAACCCTAGGGATGCCAAGGCAGCTCATGACTTTCACCTGTGCTGGCAAATGTAGCAAAACCTCTTTAAGTTTCCCAGCTAATGAGTTAGGAAAATTCTTTTATAAGTGTTAAAGCAAAAGCTAGAATTGGGAATGTTTTGGTAACAGTATGACATGTGGCTAAGGTAAGATCACAGCTTGCTGCTGCCAAAAGAGGAATACCTCCTTCCTGTCTGCCTTCCTGCTTGTCCTGGTTTCAGGTGGGATAGAGTTAATTCTCTTCCTAGTAGCTGGTATAGCACTATGTTTTTGAGCTAGGTTTGAGAAGAATGTTGATAACACACTGATGTTTTCAGTTGTTGCTAAGGAATGTTTAGTCTAAAGTCAAGGATTTTTACCTTCTGATGCCCAGCCAGCAAGAAGGCTGGAGGGGCACAAGAGGTTGGGAGGGAACACAGTCAGGGCAGCTGACCCAAACTGGTCAACAGGGTATTCCATACCATGTGACGTCACATCTAGTATATAAACTGGGGGGAGTGGGGGTGGGGGGGATCACGGCTCGGGAACTAACTGGGTGTCGATCGGTGGGTGGTGAGCAATTGCATTGTGCATCACTTTTATATTCCAATCCTTTTATAATTTCTGTTTTCATTTTATTAGTGTTATCATTATCATTATTACTTTCTTCTTTTTCTGTTGTATTAAACCATTCTTATCTCAACCCACGAGTTTTACTACTTTTCCCAATTTTCTCCCCCATCGCACTGGGGTGGGGGAGGGAAGTGAGTGAGTGGCTGCGTGGTGCTTAGCTGCTGGCTGGGGTTAAACCACGACACTGCCTTCCCTCCACCTGCCTCCAGTATGGTCCAATATCTCTCCCTTGTCAGCTCTAGCACACACTTGGACCCCTTTGCCAAGCCTACACAACTCTTTACACAACAAGCAAAGGTCAGGGAGGTGCAGGATGACTCTTTCAACAGCACTAGGTTGTTAACATTAGCTCACCTTGTTTCATAAAACTACATCCTCAGTTTTCTATCTTGCTGAAGCTGGGCAACTTTAGCAATATTGTCCTGCCATGCCTTCTTCCAAAATACATGGGAAGTCAGCTGCAGGCTCTACAGGATTTCACTGAGGTTTGGATAGAGGCAGTAGAGATCAACCTAAAAGGTGCTGCCGTGTGTCATCCTAGGAAGACTGGTATTTTTTCAGGATCAAGAGGAGTTGTGATTCTGCTGTTGTCAATATGGATTCTTTAAAGTAACTAGTGGTGCTTTCCAAGGGAGTATGTGGGTATTGCTACTCCAATATAGCTGCTGAACAGTTAAAGCTAAGCAAGTCTATGTAGTAAGTCCCCAGAGGAGTCATGCGTGTCTTGATTCACAATGAAGTCTGTCAGTACTTTGCGGTACAGCAGTGAGGTGGAAACGTGGGAGAACCTTCCCCTCTGGACTGCCAGCCTCCCTCACTGCTCCACTAGATTTTATACACATATTTGTTGGCTTATTTAAACGAGAATAGCAAACTTTTGTCTTCACAAGCTTGATCTGCCTAAATGTCTGCATAGAGTAGGATTTTATTCTCTTCCTTCCAGACTCAACCCCAAAGTAAACTGTACTCTTCCTGCCTAGACACTGCCAGAGGAAGCCCACACCCCTGGTGCAGAGCTGTCAGAGCTCACGAGCAAGTCTTGTAATCCTAAACCACACGTTTTGATAGGGAGAGTAGGTTTTTGGAGGTACATATTAAATAAATGGAGGTAACTCAAGTAAAGAGAGATTCTAGTAATTAGCTTAGACTAGATACCTAACTGGAAATAGCTCAAGTGTAATGAGACGTATCTCCACTAAACTGTGTTCTCCTAAAATACAAGTGCACAGTTTAGTCGTGCCTTCTATCCTGTAAATCCCATAAATTACAATTGTTTCTTCCCTGGGTACAAATTCATGAACTGATTGATTCAGAAACAACTTTCAGATTTTTTTATAGTAGCTTAGCTATATGTGAATATTTTTCATTAGCAGATTGTTGGGTGGGAGTTGTAATGAGTTGTTATATGACATGCAAGACACGTCTGAAAAAAATCTCTTCTTACAATTTGAGGAAGCACCATTATGATAAATACAGATTTCTAATTTAAAAGGTGAAATGACACCAGTCTTCTACATGTATATAAAAGCATATCATAACATATTCTAAAACTAAAGTGGAAACACACTGATCTGAAATCTTGGTCTCGATCTTATTCAGAACAGCTTCGAAGCTCATTTGGCAGAAAAGGCTTTTTATTCTGCAAAAGCTGATTGTTTGGGAAAAGAATAATTTCAGCATGAGTCCATGGTTCCCCTTTTATTGTAGCTAGTCATGTTCTTTCAAATCCTGATTTTCTAAAGGGGCCTTCTGCATCCTGAAGGTGAGCTATGAAGCAGTAATTTAGTTGTGTAACTGATTCACAGATAACTGCAGACAAAAATTGTCCAGAAAGCTGTGAAAGCGCTAGACACTAGGCACGGTTTACTGTATGAGAGATGAGGGCGACATTACGAACACGATATGTCAATCCATTAAGAGCAGTTTGGCAGGTAGGGTTTGTGAGGGAGCTGACAGATTTAACATTTCCTGTGAGAACGGGAGGTAATTGGTCCATCCATAAATACTGCTGCTGCGGCTGCAGAGTAGCTGTGGGAAGCAAATCTCCTGTTTATGTATTTCCAAATGAATGGTAGAGAGGACACAGCTTTTAGTCTCTCCAGCAGTGTCTGGTGCTGTCACAGTAGGAGACCATAAGGCAAATAGGAATAATTTCCTATCTGAGGATTGCATCCTCTTAGAACCACTGAGATGTGCCTACCACTTGTAGTACCAGGCTGCATTCTTCATAGCCTCCTTCTGGGTGGTGGTGTTACAATTACGCTCCGTTTCAAAGAATTCATCACTTTTAAAACCACCTAATTCCACCTTACTTTATGGACTTGACTGAAGCACTAAACAAAGTGTCTAATGATTCAAAACTTTCTCTTAGCAGTCAGCAGGGAGAGAAGAACATTTCCAGAAGGCAGTTAATGCTCAAGGTGGAGCAGGTTGCTCTGGGAGATGCCTGTCTCTCTCCATGGACTGCAGTGGGCATTGGGAAAATTGGGTCCTAATCAGATAGTACAGATCCAGAAAATGAATTGGTATGTATCTGGACATTAGTTTTTGGAACAGCCATGAGATATTTTCAGATTTCCTGCAAGGGCTGACAAAAATATCCCCCTTTCCACATTAGTAAATGTTGGGCAGGCAGCCTGCTAAACAGACTTGCAAAAAGGTTTTGCTTTTCTTCTGTTCAGCTTCCAAAGTAAGGGCCTTGTGGTCGAGTCTGTAACACCCACTATACTTAACTGAGCCTCTGAGTGCTTCCCACCTTTAAGGATCCTAGAGTAAGAACAGAAGGTGCTCCTAAAGACTGAAATTGTTCCAAGGAGGTTGACATTTGGAAAATAATCGTTGCAGCAGAGGATCCACCTATGTAAATAATCACTGGGAAAGCTGAAAATCTTAAGCACCATCATGAAATAAAAGAGAGGTTTTTCAAAACTTGTTGCCAGTAGTCTTTACAAAACACACAGATAATGCTCAAGACCAAGCAGTCAGGGAACTCGAGTGCAGCTTTCAACTGAAAGCTGGACACAACAGCCAGGTCACAAGTTATTTCATTCCCACACTTCACTTTCTGTATCTGCACCATGCCTGAGAGTGATGGCAGTGCAGTGCTGGGAATGGGAAATGCCATTTAGGCATATTTTATTTGTTGCACACGGGTACATAATGATTTTGATAGTTCCTTTTTACATAATATAAAAGTAAGCAGGAATGATAAATGTAGTCCAACAAGTGTGGGTTTACTGGCATGCCTCTGTAAAAGCATGGTATTTTATCAGCACACTTAGTGTACTTTCTTTCTAGCTTCCCTGCAGAGTGATCATACCTATACTTTTCCAGGAAGATGTTTGTTTTTCTTTCTGTGCCTATACAGTAATCATACCGTTCTTATGATTTCTTTGTAGGATTTTGATGATTTATCAGAAACAGATATAAGCAGTGAGGATCAGCGTCATAATGTCAAGCCTGACCTTATGGAGGAGGAGCTTAAATCCAGGTTATTTCAGCTTGCTGCTAGAATGAGTGACAAGGAAACATCTTCTGGTGAAGAGCAAGAGTCAGAACCTAGAACAGAACCTGAAAACCAGAAGGAGAGTTTATCCTCAGAGGAAAATGGCAGAAGTATTCAGGAAGAGCTAAAGAAGGTAAGTGGTCATTGTAAAGGAGTGGGGACAGTAGTGTAAAACTTAGAATTCAGAAAGAGAAGCTTGTGGTTAGAAAATTAAACGTAGTTGCTTAAAAAGCCCCCGAGGTCTTTTACACTGGGTGTGAGCCTGCAACCCTTCAGTTTAGGTGTGTGTTCCTCCCTGTGAGCCTACAGCATCAGTTCAAAGCAGTGAACTTAGCTTGTGTAATAAACCTGTTAAGTGATTGATATTAATGGAATTATGTCAGTTTATGCTGACTGAGAATCGGCTTACAGGTTTTTATTTAAAAATATATCCAGTTCTCCTTTTTTCTTCCTTTCTAACCAGCTGGTTTTAGGGGTTTTTTATTTTATTCGCTCCTCTCTTTTTAGTATCATGTAGTTCATTCTGATGTCAGAGATTTGTTCTTTTTCCTCTCTGTTGGAATATTTTGTGCTTCTTTAGAGCTTTCCAACCCTGTTATTCTGTCAGCTAATAGGCCTCTGTGAGTAGAAACATATTGTAGTGAAACTGAAATCTACTGTGAGTTCTGATAATGTATGAGATCCTCCGTTTGTGCCATTTCACCCTTACAATGAGAGACCTGATTTCAGTGTCACTCCACAGGACTTACCACCTGCTGTCTTCCCTTTCTGCCTCTGAATTTCTCTTCAGATCATGTCATGTGCTTGAATTAGGTGCTGTAGAAGCCCAGCGCTGCCCCTTGCCAGTCAAACAATCTTAACCCTTAGATCCACTTAGGCTCATTCTTGCCTGCTGTGTGTCTTGACTCACCTCTTAGGGTCTTGTCTACACAGCAGCTCAGCTTTGCCAGGGTGGTGTGGACAGCTCTCTAAAGCAAATCTGTTCTTCATCATTTGAAAGGTGTTTTATTCAAATTATATAAAGAATATGCCGGAAGGTGAAAGCAGGATCAAGTGACCCAGGTGGACGATAGAGATGCTGTCCAAGTGTACAGGAATGGTGTTGGCAAAGCCAATGCCCACCTGGAGTTGAATCTGGCGGGGGACACGAAGGGAAATAATAAAGGCTTCTACAGGTATATCAGCAGCAAAAGGCAGATGAGGGAAAGGGTCTCACTACTGCAGTGACCTGGTGACACAGGACGTGGAAAAGGCTAAATTACACGACATTGTTTTCACCTCAGTTTATGGGTAAGATTTTCCCTCAAGAATGCCAGGCCCCTGAGACCTTTGGGAAAGTCTGGAGCAGTGGAGACTTACCCTTGGTAGAGGAGGATCGGATTAGCAAATATTTCAACAAATGGGACTTACACACCTGCATGGCACCCAATGGGGATGCACTCACAAGAGCTGAGGGAACTGGTTCATGTCATTGTGAGGCCACTGCCATTCATCTTTGAAAGATCCTGGTAATCTGAGGCATTCAGTGCACTGAATATTGTTTATTTTGACTTCAACGAGGCTTTCAACACTGTCTCACTGTCGTGGTTTCAGGTCAGCTCAGTTGGTAACAAAGCACCACGAAGCCGCTCACTCACCCCCCACCCCCTCGCCTGGCTACGTTGGGATGAGGAGAAAAAAAACAAAGGCAGGCTTGTGGGTCAAGACAAGGACTGGGAGGGATCACTCCCCACTTATGGTCACGGGCAAAAGACAGGCTCAACTTGGGGAAGAAACAAAATCAATTTAATTTACTACAAATCAAAACAGAAACAAAACACAAGGGTATTAGGAAGGGAAACTGAACATCAGAACAACCTCCCCCCACCCCTCCCACCTTCCTGGCTCAGTTCACTACCGATGCTGTCTACCTCCTCCCCCCGGCGGCGCAGGGGAATCGGGGATGGGGGTTGAGTCAGCTCGCCACGCATCGTCGTTGCCGCTTCTTTCCTCAGGGGGGAAGATTCCTCTCTCGTTCCCTGCTCCAACGTGGTTCCTTTCCGCGGGCTGCAGTTCCTCACAAACTTCCCTGGCGCGGGTCCTTTCCGCGGGCTTCAGTTCTTCCCGAACTTCCCTGGCGCGGGTCCTTTCCGCGGGCTGCTCTCCAGTCTCACACTGCTTCAGCGCGGTTTTTACCATGGGGTTACGGCCACCTTCGGGAGCTTCCGCTCCACCGTTCACCCCCCTGGGCTGCAGGGCCATCAGCCTCCTCAGGCTCCTCCTCCTCCCCCTCCACTTCCATGATTCCAGTGTCGGCAGCGATGTTCCTCTCAGGTTTCCCCCCCCCACTACCGGTTCCCCTTCTTAAATATGTTTCCCAGAGGCGCTACCACCGTCACTCCCCGCCTAGAGGCGGGTCCGACATTTTGGCGCGCGGGTCCGACATTTTGGGGCAGCGAATTCTTCCAGCAACTTCTTAAAGGGGCCGCCTCTGCAGCCCCCCTCCCCTGCCACCAAGGAAAACCGCGCCACACAAACCCATAACACTCACATAACATCCTCACAGACAAACTGAGCAAGTAAGGACTGGATCAGTAGGCAGTGAGGTGGATTGAAATTTGCCTGAATTGCTGGGCCAAAAGTGTTGCAATCAGAGGCTTAAAATCCAGCTGGGGGCCAGTAACTGGTAGTGTACCCAGTGGTCAGTACTGAGACCAGTACTATTTAACATCTTCACTTTTGATAGAGACAGTGGGACAGAGTGTACCTGAAATTCAGAGGAGCGGTTGATACATGAGATGGTTCTGTTGCTATTCAGAGGATCTTGACAGGCTGGAGAAATGGGCCAAGAGAACCTCATGAAGTTCAACAAAGGGAAGTGCAAAGTCCTGCACCTGGGAAGCAATTATCCCATGCACCCAGAGGCTGGAGGCCGTCTGGCTGGGAGACAGCTTTGCAGAAAAGGACATAGGGGTCCTGGTAGACACCAAGTTGAACACAAGCCAGCAATGTGCACTTGCAGAAGAGAAGGTCACCAGCATCCCGCAGACAGAGGCAGGCGATTATTCCCCTTTATTCAGTACTGGTGAGGCCACTTCTGGAGTTCTGTATCCTGTTCTGGACTCCCCAGTACAAGGGACACAGGGACACGCTGAAGCGAGTCCAGTGAAGGGCCACAGAGATTATTAAAAGATTGGGGCATCTATCGTATGAGGAGAGGCTGAGAGCTGGAATTGTCTAGCCTAGAGAAGAGAAGGCTCAGGGAGGATCTCTTCAATGTGTATAAATACCCAAGGGGGAGGGGGGTGTTGAGGTAGGAAATAAAGAAGTGGGAATCAGACTCTTCTAACCTGTGCGCAGTTACAGGACAAGAAGCAGTGGACACAAACTGAAATACAAGAAATTCCATCTAAACATAAAAAGCTTTTTCACTGTGAGGGTGCTCAGATGCTGGAATAGGTTTCCCAGAAGGATTGTAGAGTCTACGTCCTTGGAGATAATAAAAATTTGACTGGACACAGCCCTGGGCAACCTGATCTAGTTGACTCTGCTTTGAGCAGAAGGGTTGGACTAGGTGATCTCCAGAGGTGCTTTCCAAACTTAAGTATTCTGTGACTCTCTGATTCGGAGATATTTAGCCATGGACTACACAGCAGTGTAAGTACCTTCATCATCATGTATGCAAACACCTCCATGATGTACACACAACCTTTCTAAGGAAATCAAATAAAAGCTTTATCGCCAATGCTTGTTAGCAGCATTCAATTTAGCTTGTCTTTGGTTTACAAAGACAAACCAGCAACATCAAATTATTCAACAGGACATATAGGCTAGCTAGGGTATAACACAATGCAATTAAAGTCTGGAATTAAAGGCTGTGAATAGGACTTTCTGAAATGCTCCTGTATGATGAACTGAGCACAGAAAATGGCAAATGTATGTTTTGTGGTGTACTTACTAATCTGCATGCATCTACAAAGTAATATTATTTGGTTTTTCTTCCTCTAATTTTATTATCTCTTTAACATTTGTATGTCAGTTATTTAAACTAAAGCAAAGATTAATATTTTTTTTCCTCAGTAAAATTTCCTTAAGCTTAAAAAAATAAGAGATGTTCAGCAAAAAGGGAATGCTTGGAGTTCCTAATTCTGTATTGGTTTTGGATGAGAAAAAAAGTCTTAGTCATTCATGGTCGCAGTATATATTCTTTCTGTCTATAATAAAGAAACCAAAATATCCCGCTACTATTCATGGCCATGACTTCAGCAGAATTGATAGTGGAACTTGTCCCAGCTGTAGAGAAACAAGCAGGCTGCCTTCATTCTTACTCTTGACAGTTGTCCTTAAATGTAATTTAAAATCTTCTGACACATGCCTTCTCTTTGGAAAGGTGGCTGACCAACATCTTACAATGAAATACTGAAGATGACAGTGTATAATACCAGTTGTGGCTCTGGTAACCTAAAATACAAAGACATAGCTAAACTCATAGAACATGCAATAACTTTAAGATGAGTAGATGGCAGGTCTCAATGGAGATAAGCATAGAGAATGTATTTTCAGGGAACCAGTAATTTTAGATGCCTTAAAAGCCCGATGTCCCAATATGCTCTCTTTAAGAAGCCTGCTTTTTTTGAGAATGCCTATGTAGGGAATTACATATCTTTCAGATTGGCCCTTAACATTCTCAGCCAGACACCCAGACTTCTGGCCTGGGCATCAAGTTTCAAATTAGGTATACAGAAGCACTGATTCTGGACCATTAAAATGAGAGCCTGAGTGCCTACAATCTGCTTTGAGCTCCTGAACACAAATTAAGTACTGTATTTTAGCCATCTTGCTTATATTTTAGCCATGCTGCTTGTCTTTGTTAGCCTTTAGTCTTCTATTCTCACAGGTTTATTCTGGAACACATTTGCACCCTTAAATCACAGGGAATTTCCAGTGACGATACACCTGACCATAGAATAAGATTTCAAAAAACACATATGGTTTATTGAATCACTGGAAATTAAGTACCTGGTGCTCATGAAAGTCTGGCTTTCACATGACTGCACTTTTAAAAATCTGGACTTCTGTTTTTAATGGAAGCTGGGAATCCCATATAATCACATGTAGAGCTGATGCTTTAAAAAGGGTATTTAGTATGTTAAGATCTGAAGCAATGGCAAGAATTGGCACGTCTTGAGTGGGGAGTTAGCTGAAGTTTGGCATCTACAGGTTCTCAGTTCTCACTTCAAACTGAGCTTTTGAGTTGTATGTTTGCCTTTAAGATACAAGTTTGAAAATGCTGACCTTTGAATTGATTATTTAGTTCATGTGGGATACTTGAGGATTTAGGTGGGTATTAATTAACACAGTTTAATTTTATGCCTTAGACTTAAATCTGCTTAGACCTTCACACGATCATTTTCAACATTCCTAAGTTTGTGATGGCCTAAAATGGTCTTGTGGAGATTCACAGCTCTCTAAAACAAATATAGTCCTACAGCAGATTTGTTTTTATAGATAACATTTTGTGCTTATTAAGCTACGGAAGTGGCTCATGGTCTTTCGAGGGTATTAAGACCCCTGAAAAGCCTGCTTGTCTCAGTTGTGCAATGAAAGGCCATGGGGTCCTCTATGCTCAGGGTAGAGTTAGTCCCTCTGGATGTCAGGTGTGAACAAACCAAAAATCACATTGTGCAACCGTTGTGTTAGTGAAGCATCTTGTACTAGCACAGTGATTTGCACAGTTCTTTCTGCCTTGTTCTTTTTTTGTTGTTTTTGTTTTGTTGTTGTTTTGTGGGGTTTTTTGCATCACCCCCCCGCCCCCAAACTCTAACCAAATACCTAAAGAAAAAAGCAAAATGTAAATCCCCTTGGAAGTATCTTAATGACATTGATCCTGAGAGCGGCAGGCATAATAAATGGGATGTATTTAGTTCTTGCTCTCCTCTATCCTCTCTCTTTCTCTTTTAATGCTTTCATGAAGCTCGTGCCTATGTTTCATGTTATACCCCAGAAATACATTCTAGAAGGCAATTTCAGCAGTGCCTAATGCAGACTGCATTTTGATTGCAGTTATCACTGACCACTTTATCAGAAACCATAGAGATACTGTTTAAAACAGAATAGCCCCTGCCTTTTTTGCAAGTTGCCTCACATAGCATAAAAACTGAAAGAGTTGTTAAAACCTTGTGTTTCTCTTTTTGTCTCCGTCTACTTTGTACTCCTCCTTCCTTAAGATACACAAATGAGCAAGTGAGTTAAACTTCAGTAGTAACGTTGACTTTCTTTTCCCTTCGCATTACCTTGATGCAATGTGCTGTGTGCTTGAGGAATTTCTTTTAATCCCTTTATGCATTTACTTCTGCTCAGAGAATCTTACAACCAAGGCTTAGTAACTTTTTTTAAATCCTGCTGTTTTCGACACTGGTACATGACTAGGCACACAGTATCTCTTTTCTGAATGATAACCTGTAAGTAAGTTTGTTAAGCAGCACAGTGGGATCCTGTTCCCTAAGTGAAACCTCCCAAGTTCCTTGACAGTATAAATAACAGCATAAATATTCTTGCTGTAAAATATTTATGCCTTCATTCTCTGGAAACATTTTATTCATCTTAGGTTTTGTAAAGATTTTTGGGGGGAAGAGTATGTACTACAAGCATCATCTTCATGTGTATTTGTGCCAGAGGACTATGTTCTTTGTTTTGAGAGAGTACATCTTAGATTTTTCACCAGGTAAATTAGCACTTTTTGAGTACCAGTGTAATGAGATTAACATTTTTTAGAAAATCTGGCTGGCACCTCACTTTAGCGAAAGGAATAGCCAGCAGCTGTGCATGTGAGTGCATTTTACCACAGCAGAAGAGACAGCAAGCTCCCTGGTGTGGTGTGTGCTGGTGGCAATGGTGTGGAATGCCTGGGGCTGGGCCTTGGAGAGGGTGGCCAGGGCTCAGTAAGGGAGGTCAGGCAAGGGAGGGCTCATGGGACTTGGTCGCTGGAGAGAAATATGCTCACAGGCTTGATGAAGCTGGAGAAAGGCATTGGACCTGCACATGGCAGTGAATCCCTCCTGTGTATCGCAGACCTGTTAAAGCATCACGATAGGGATGGCTGCGATGTTATAACAGCAGTGCTATAGGAACGAGAGAGAGCTTGTGTCTCCTGGTCGCTGGGCTTCTGTCAATCTTTTGTGCTGGTGTATGCATCGTCCTCACAGAAGATGATGTAGTAGTTTTTGTGATTGTTACCTTGCAACTCCCTGAACTCCTGGGTATTTTGGTTGGTGTATTGGTCTGGGCAGAGATTTAATAGGAAACTGCCATCCAGCTTCATATGCCTGAAAGCTTTAGAAATGACTGAGTAAAAGTTCCTAAAGGAGCCAGAACCCCATGGCTCGCTTAAGCAAGAAAATGTAATAGCATAAGTATAGTAGCTTTACTACCTTGCTACGACTATGCTACTAAAGCTGAATGGTGTAATACAGTGACAACTTCCTGGGTTAACAACTCAGAAGATATTTGTGTCTGTTGTTTCACATTTTTGTGTGCAAGATGCTCGGAATAATTCTTGTGTTTTGGTGGATCACAGCTTTTATTGTGATGTGAATTATCTGGGCAGTCTTCCAAAGTCCAGGATTGAAAACTGAATGTGGGCAGTATTGTAAAAAGTGATCTCTAAGGTTTATGAACTGCAGATAATCTACGCACAGGCTTTTGAATGACAGCAGACAAAATAGATTTTGGTCATGGAAGGTGAAACAGTGGCTTTTTCTTCTAAAAGTGGTATGAGAATTTAATCTTCACATTGAGCTAATAGATCCAAAGTTTTAAGTTCTCAGTTCAACAAAGCAGTCAAGTATATGTTCAGTTACAAACTGAGGACTAAGTAGTTTGCTGGGCAAAAATCCTATTCAAGAGATTTCTCCCATGTGTTTACTGCTCTTTATTGGTCTTTAGTATGGAAAATTAAGTTGATCCTAAGTTTATTTGGTCAAAAACTGAGTCTTTGGTTTCAAGCAAAATAGTTGCTTCCAGACCATAAACATTTGTTTTTAAAAAGTTATCAAAAGTGGGTGGTGATGTTTGTACTCCTCCAATTCTGACAATTTCTGGGCTCAATACAGCTGCATAAGTATGGATATAGACAGTCCACCTGAGATGTCCTAGAGTATCCCACAGGGCCTTAAGCTGCTAGTTGAGAGGAAAGACACATCTCCCAGATCCCTGTCATATCTGACAGTGTTGTCTGAAAATCCTCAGATACTTCAACCTGTTTCAAGTTGCACCTTATCTGCCTGTGTTTACTGAATCAAAGCCCTGTTGAATCTACCTGGGGAAGTGCAGAATAGGTGAGACTTCAGCTGGCTTCACACGGGGGATGCAGCATCTTTGTAAACAAGATTCTCAAAATCTCAGATTTGATACGTAGGTGCCTGCACACCCAAGCCAGCTCTGTCCAGCATGCCTGCAATGGGAATCTCCTTCAGTTGTCTGACCACCAAGGATTTATTTACTGAGGAAGAAAACATAAAAGACATCTTACAGACACAGTTACAGAAAATCACTGAAGATTAGCTTGAGCTGCTGTAACAAAACGGTGGGGAAGAGACTGTAACAAAAATGTTACTATTTTCTTCTCTTCCTTTGTAAGCAGCCCAGAGACTTGGCAGTGACAGATGAGCTCTTTCAGGTCTCTCTGGAAGAGTTTGAAGAAAACGCTGCTCCTCAGCTGGATGGTATTTCTGTCCCAGCACAGCCCACAGGGTAGATGTGGTTGTGGCATTACTTTAAGGCAAAACCAGTCAGTTTAGTTTAAAGGGACCTAAGTAAATTAGGGGGATTAAGGTAAGCCTACTGACTTGACACTGGACAGTGGTAGTATGAATGGTTTTACCTGTTCGTTTTGGGACAGTGAAGTCCACGAGAGGGATTGCAGCAAACAATAGGAAGTGATTTGGCACAAGACATCTGACTTAACTCAGCCCAGGGGTTTCTGCTGTGAGCATCTGACTGTGGCGTAAGTGAGGTGCAGACCCTTTTGTAACAAGAAACACATCCAGTGTCCAAACTGCAACTGTGTAGACCCAAAAATTGAAGATAGCTGGCTTTTCATCTTAACACTGCTGAAAAACTCTTTTTCTATTGCTAGTGCCGCTTTGTTTTGTGGTGGTGAAAATCAGTATTTCCCATCTGTTTCATTTTATAAAAAATGATGTGTTATTTGCAATATCTGTCTAATGAGATCTGTTATTCTAAATCCCACAAACAAAAATAAATTAGGCATTGCTTTGTTTTAAATATTTTAGCAATAAATGTAAAAACTAAATTTTATGGTATTTTATATTTGCTAGTTTCTTTATCCTTGCTGTTCATCCTAAAGTTCTCTAAGTCTGAACCTATATAAATGTTAACCTCTGTAGCTGTTAATATAACTTTTCTGCCTTTTTATTTAACTGCTTTTCCACAATCTAGGAAAAACAAAAGGCTTTTGATCTTCATTTAAAGCTGCAGTTTTTGTCCACTGTATTGCAGCAGGTGAGAATGCTTTGTTTTGTCTGTGTCTTCTTACATCTCTTACGTAGTAAGAGATGCTAAAAAGTGATATTGAGGGTTTCCACATATCCCAAGCAAAATTCTCAAACTCAAAATGTTTTCCTGGAAATATCAGGCCTGAAAAATCATACCTTTTGGCCACAATCAGTAATCGTTGCAGAAAATTATTTTATAATCACAGCTAGCCCTGTGTTACGATGGGAGTGATGAGCATGAAGGTAGACATGTGGAGGAGACTGGTTTTCTTATTTGGCTTTGTGATGAGAATTTGGTTTTATCAGTAAAGAAGAACAGAAGACAAAGATAAGGTGTATTATCTTCCTATTCTCATGTACTAACCTATATTAAGAAATTTGGAAGGGAAAAATTTAAAATTTTATTTCAGCAATAAGATTTTTAGCAGTTTCTGACCATAGTCATCTTCAAAAATCTTTCGAAGCTCCCAATTTAAAAAAAATACAAAACCCTTAATTCATTGTAGAGATTGTACACAGTGAATAGGCACTTTCTTGCTTTGCTGCTAGTGTCTACTGCTTATCATTCATCTAGGTGGGAAGAGGTTTCATATTCTGTGCTATGTGAGTCTCAGCTTATGAGAATCAGATATTAAAACAGGTTTTCATTTTATTCCCTGGGAAAAAATATGCTTATCTTATATTTTAAAATACGTGCTATTTTTAGTATGTCATGTATAGTGGTAAGCAAATTAATTCCATAGCATTCTCTCAGTCATAAAGTAAGAATCACTTTTTAATGTCAAAAGTTGATGCTTAATTCAGCAAAACACTACTGTCAGCTTTTTTTTTTTCCTTACTCTCAGAGTTAAATTTTGTACTATGAATTTTAATCACCTTCTAATCATCTTGGTTTTCTTTAGTAAAAATATCAAGGATGATTTTAAAGAAAAAATGTATTTCCATTTGTGCAATGTCATCGGCCTGTGTCTATTAGAGATACTCTTACACAATCCTGTGTAGATTTTAAGATTTAAATATTTCTATTTCCAACATGAACCATAATATTTCACCTCTTAGAAAATAACTTCCTTTCTCATGATTATAGGCTACTTGTCTCTAGAAATGAGGCAGTACAAATTATTGGGAATAACATCTGTAACTACATTAGGACAGTGGATTGAATTCGTTAGTAAAAATCTTAATATTCAGAATGACCTAGCACAATCAAAAAGGAGGACTGTATTTCTCGGTGTCATACTTTGGAGAATATCAGTAGAATAATAGCTCACTCTGTAAGATAATTTAGTTTTCTTTTTCTAAACGAGTGCCCATAAATGAAGAATTGATGTTAAGGTCAAGGCAGGAAGTCTTAAACTTGCCCAGAAGAGTAATTCCTTAATACCATAGTTCATCATAGTATGCTTGTCTTCTGCCGAACATCAAGGCAAATTTTAGCTTTCTTTCCCAGTCTTTGTGGTAATGAGTGGTTAGGGCTCACTTTTAGGCCAAAGATCTTTCAAAGGTCAGGGTTGACGCCTGCCATTGATGGTTGGGCACTGAAGGCTCTGTGCCTCCCACACTGTGACTTGGCCAGTGTCCCAGACCTTGCTTGCCTGTGAAGGAGATGGACTTTTGGTGGGCTTTTGAGGGCCTTCTCCAAGCTGTACAATGAAGTCGTCTGGGGTGGGGAGATGAGGGAGGCAGGTTTGGGTGTTGGTTTTGTTTTCATCAAGTTTGGATTCGGTCAGGTTACTCTGAAAAGATGAATCAACCAGTGGCAAATCAAAATTCATCTTTTTCCCCAGCCCCACTCAACTCCCTACAAAAAAATGAGGGATATCAACTGTGAAATGGGCACGCAGCTTGGAACGTGATAGAACGGCTTGAGACTGGAGCTAAAAATGATTGCACTACACGTCATCAAGGATGCGGTCAATAGTGCCAGGGCTGCTAGTGATGGAAAGTTTTTCTTGCTCTATTTCTTGGTCTAACTGTTGATGTCAACTGTTCTCTATTGAATTGCAAGTCACTGCATCCCATGCCAGTTTAATAGAGCCTAACGATGGCATAATGTTATAGCAGCAAAAAAGAGAAAATGCTAATGGCTCAGTACAACGTGGAGAAAAAATTAGTACAACTGATAGAGAACTTAATTACTTTAAGAACATTAAAAATAAAAGCAATAATGTTCATGCAACAGAAACTTGATGTGGAAACGTCATAGGCTGCTGGATGCATACAAGGACTTAATGCTCCCCTATTGTCAGCAGTTTGGACACTTACATTGCTTCTGTTTTATCATCCTGCTTTCCTTCCATTACCCATCATCCATTGTGCAAAGATGCAAATACTGTTCTATAAAGCACCTTCCAGTGTAGCATCCTGAAGTAAAACAACAAAGGAAATATTGGCAGCATCAGCAGGGCAAAGAAAGAGAGACAGCAGAAGGGGAGGCAAATAGCTAACGGTCAGCAAGAGCTAGCTTAGACCACTGAAACACCCTTCAGCAAAACAGGAATCCTTTCCATCTGTCCAACTAACTACACACTGAAATGACAGTAAAGAAGTTTTACAAGATGCTGTTTGTTATACACAACACACAGATACATGTATATGTGCTTGCATGCACACACTTTTTTAGTATTTCATTGGTTTTAAAACTCTCATGCAAAGAACTCGGAGAAATTGAGCGTCTCCTTCTGACTGTGTCTTTAACGTATTTGTGAGTGTGGGCATTAATTATCATAAAAAGGATAAATGCGTATTTTCCTCATTCCATTAAGCTCTTAGTCTCAAATTCCGTAAAAAGTGAGATTCTCATAACCAGTAGAAACACTCAAATTTGGATCAGCTGCATCGATTTAATTTGGGAGGGGTGTTGTTAATCCAGAAGCAGGGTAGCACAGTTGAAACCAGAATGTATCCCACTGTTTCGAGAAGAATGATTGTGCTTAGCTTTTCTGTGCTAGATATTCGTAACAGAGATTGCTTTCTGCGTCTATCACATCCATATTAGTTCTTTGACTTGCTTGACAAGACAAATGGGAGAGACTTCATCATGGCATGATAGCTGTCTCTCTGAATCACTTATAGGGGTTAACAATGACCTTTCCTGCAAGGGCAAGATAAATTAGACAGCCAAGAGGTCTTTATAGCAATTTGAAATGTCCACCTACCAGGATGATCTTGGGGGGTGTGTGTGTCTGTGAATTTTAGGTGATTCTTATAGAACCTCGTAAATCCTAAGTTTGACATGGATGGTCAGGGAGGGGAGAGGATTGTGAAGCGCTATAACTCCAGGACACTTCCTTTTTTTCCTTTTTTCTCCCTCTTACTCATGTTAAATAATTATATTTAGAGTACCCCACCAGGTCTGCAAACCGGCCATTTTGGAACATGAGTTGTTTTAACAGCTTTTGACAGTTACTCAAAAAAGAGGTCAAAACATACGCAAAACCATTAACTGAGTATCCAGTTTTTCCAATTTGAGAACCCTTGAGCTCCCCACATGTTGATTTTATGTCTCCCTCAGGCAGACATTAATCTCTTCTTGCTTCTCTGTAAAATAAAGCCCAGGACAAAGCTGAGTTCCAAATATCCTTTAGCAGAAAACTTGCACAAAGTTTAGATTTAAATACATTGAAATGTTGCTTGTGCTCTTAAGTTTTGGGAGATCTACTCTTCAGATACACTCTACGGAAAATCACTTTTGCTTGCCATGTATTTCTTTACAGTGTTTAAACTCCAGTGGTGTATATATTTTATACTATAAAAGTAGATGTTTCACAAGCTTAAAGAAAAGCTTTAACATTGTGACTCCTGTGTTTAGATATCTGCATCGAGATACATTCAGTGATGCACACATTTTTAAGGACGTTCATCTATCTGCATTGCACAACATTTAATGGGAAGTGAATCTTTGGTTTTAAAAGTCAAACAGCATCTGCCACTAAGAATTTACCTCAAAATTCTAGAAAAGCTAAAAATCACATTTCTGCACTAGGGGAGGTTTAGACTGGACATTAGGAAGCATTTCTTCTCTAAGACAGTAGTCAAACACTGGAGGAGGCTTCCTAGGTAGGTGGGCAATGCCCCAAGCCTGCCAGTGTTTAAGAGGCATTTGGACAATGCCCTTAATAACATGCTTTAACTTTTGGGCAGCCCTGAATTGGTCAGGCAGTTGGATTAGATGGTTGTTGTAGATCCCTTCCAACTGAAAAAACATTCTATTCTATTCTATTCTATTCTATTCTATTCTATTCTCTTCTATTCTATTCTATTCTATTCTATTCTATTCTATTCTATCTCGTTGAACTTTTCTTCCTCCATCCATTACCTATTGAGGAGGTAGAATATTTTACTCAAAATCTTCATTTCATAAAGCTTCCTATCACAAAACACTTTACCAGGAAAACAAAAACCAAAAACCATGTTTTGTAGTAATTGGTCTGTAATAAATGCCAATATGGATTCTCATATTCTGGTATATGAACACCTTTTTCTAATTTAATTTAATTTTTTTAAAAAAAATCCATCATTAACTACAAAGGATAATAAAAAAATTAAGAAATAATGAACACTAAAGTGAGGCTACAGTTCTTGAAATGGAAAACATACATCAGTGAAGATGATGAAGAAAAGGTAGCATCTGGCCTTTATCTTTTTTTGTTCACTACTCATAGAATAAGAATTAGGTACTTGTAAAAGCAAATAATAAAACAAAGTAACATTGATTTCCTCTTCTGTCCTATAAAATTATTGATCTGTTTTTAACCTAATTGGCACTTGGGAAAATAAATGGAAAAAACAGTAAGTTATTTATGGGATTCAAGTATTTGTTCTCAGTGAGAGAGTCCTGGGCCTGCTTGTTCGGGCTGTGTTGCCTGTCCTAACAAGCTAAAGATCTGAGTGCTGTAGCATACTGTATTTGCTTTGTTCTCCTTCTCTCTAATCTCATGTATCTAATTATTTCTTGTAATTCGGAGAAGTAACAGTGCTAACGATGCCTTAATGTATTGATACACAACAATTGAGCACACACTGCTAAAAAAAGTAGTTTTTCAGTAAAAGTCTTATCTAACATAAAAATGAACAGCTTGATTAAAGGAAAGAGATAATAAAAGAGGTTTTCCAGTTAAACCCACCAGAGTTTGTGTGAAGCAAAGGAACGTTATTTCTCCTATATCCTGCCTAGGAGGCCAGCCAATGTATTGATTAATACAATGTTTATGTAACACACAGACATTTTTAATCAGTTGTACTTTCCTGTACTGTAGAATTTACTATATAGAATCCAAAGACTTTCTGTTTCCTCGGTTTTGATCCTCAGATATTTTGTTTGTGGAAAAATTTACAGATGGGTGGGCCCCTAGTTCACAGGCATAAGTATTTGCAGGTTTGGGGAATGAATTAAATTTAGGGCTAAACTTCCCATGCTTTCTTTTAGACAAAGCAACACTAAAGGTATTGCACATAAATTCAGTGACAGTATTTGTATTGGCTTCAACAAACTTTGGCTCAATCTCCAAGCTGTATAGTTTGGATGTTGAGCTTGGTGCTTGAAGGTACATCAGGTGAAATTTCATTGCCATCAGAGAAGCTGTCCCAAAGCCTAAGGCTCTGTAAGAATCATCAGAATCAGGATAGTTAATTACAAATCACAAATGAGGAACACTGATGAAAAGGCTTACAGCTGTTTATAAAAAAAAAAAAAAAACAACAAAAAAAACCAACAGGGATAAAATTCCATGCTTTTCCTTGGTATTTGATATAATTTCATAAATACTTAAAGGTAGATTGAAATTTTTTAAAAATTAGGATACAAGTATTTACACACTTATAGCTCAACCTTTGTTTTTTGGGGGTATCATATATTTCATAGCAAACATCTTTGTAAAATGCTGTCTTCATAGGGCTGCTGAAGATTGTTCTCCCATGTTTGCAATGTGATAGCTCAGGTGGATATGGAGATAGATGTTTCCATACCTGTTTGCCAGTACCCAAAAAGGAAGATTGTGTTTTAAAATTTGTTTAAAACACTTTTGCAAAAATAGCCTTATCTAGCTCACTTGGATCTTAAAGCTGGATATTTGCGTGTTCCTTTGGGATAAGATTTGGACCATCCCTCCAGCAGAAATTGTGTTGTAGAAGAATTGCATATTTATGTTATTTTGCATGCTGTAGCAGTGTGCATATGTGAAAAAGGGAGGGAGAAAAAGAGAAGTAGATTCCAATTCCATTACATAGTTCTTGTGTCAGTTCACAGCAGTTAGCCAGGTATATTGTTTTAGCATGGCTAAAGCTGCAGCTATTGGCAAGGTGATTTTACATATTACCCCTCTGTGTTAATTTAATGCTGCTGTTTTCTCTGTCTGCTCTTGTAACAAAACAGAAGTACTCTGCTGTCTCTCTCTGCAACATATCTACAGAAGTCCTGAAAGTCATCAATGCCACTGAAGAACTGATAGCAGAATCCACCGATCCCTGTGATTTCCCAGCTGACATTCAGGACAGAGGAAGAGGGACCTTCCCACTGGGGACGGACCCTGTCAGACTTGATGAGCAGCTCACCACGCTGGAAGAAAATGTAAGAACATGAATCAGTACATGGAAGTGTGATGTGTGTGAGTGAGCGGATCTATGTGTGTGCACCAGCTGGAAATGGAAAGCACATAGGCAGAATTAGTGGATGTTCAGAATTAATTTTGAGTTATTAAACATACACAAACAGAACAAAAAAACCTGTTTCAAAGGGGTGCTCAGGTGTGTTGTTTGGGTTTTTTTTAATGTGTACTTTAAAATATTTGGGGAAGGAGTAAAGTTGGATGTTTTGGGACTTTACAACTAATTTTAGAAGCTCTGTTTCAAAAGTTAACTTAAGCCCCCTGAACCTCTGTGGCTGTGCAGCTGCACCATGCCTGCCTGAAACCACACATCTCCGAGTCGCAGCACAGCCTCGTTACTGTAAGGACAGGTAAGGCAAGCATGTCCCCAGTCACACAGAGAAGAAGTGGAGCAGCTCTTCCTCCACCCACATGTCCCCAGCATACCACGCTGAGCACCCGGGGAGCCAGAGCTGCCTGCTGCACTGTTAAAAAAACAGGCCAGAGAAGCCGAACTAAACGTTTGTTTGGCCACATCCAAATCATCCATCCCTTTTCATGAGTACCTGTCATCTGCAGGGAAAAGTGCAATGCTGAATCATAGAGGGAAGTCACTATTCATTGGAAATTTTTATGCATCCGCTTAATGGAGTTGGTACACTTGTAACTTTCCATTTTCTCGTCTTACCACGTTTAACTGATTACATTTCAGTGATTTTTCCCTTCATTAGGAGCTCTTAAAGATCTCGTAGGAATCTGTGCTGTCCCATTATAACATCCTGATCAATTCAAGAAAATAGATCCTGGTTTTGTTTAGCCCCAGAAAATTTTCAGACAGAATCTCTTCTTGGGGGATAAAATCAGTTTCCTCCACAGAAACGCACTTCCACAGCAGCCCCAGGCTAGGGACTGAGTGGGAGACAATCCATGACAGTAACAGCCAGTCCTGGCACTGGGGCTGTCCTACTCCAGAGCCCTCCCAGCAGTCCCACAACTCCCCAGTCCTTCTCACCACACCTTTATCTGAGCTCAAATCTCCCAGCCCTGCTTTGTTTCGGAGGTTCCCAAACTAGACCCTACCCCTCCTAACCTCATCCAAATCCTTTTCCATCTCGGACCTTTTCCCCTGCCCACACCAACAGGATGCCCTCCAACCCACCCCAGAGCCTCTTCACTCCTCAGCCAGCTCCCAGTTGTAACCTGACCTCCAAATCTCTCCTTCCCACCTTGCTCAGCCTTCCAGGCATCCTGCTATGCCAGCTGAGGTGATCCCACTCCTCCTTGCTCCCACACGCTCTCCTGATTGCTGGCATCTCCTCCCCTCCATCCTAGAGCACCACAGTCACCTGAACCTGCCCCACCACAGGGTTTTCCACGCGGTGCCCGTGCTCCTGGCTCCTCTGTGGGAGGGCAATTCAAAACAAACAAGCAAAATAGGCTTGGGAGTCCTCCCCAGTGGGGCTGGGAGTGTGGGAGAGGAGGTAGTGTGCAGGAGATGCTGGACGTGTGGCAGCTCAGATACAGCCCTTTGCAGAACAGTAAAGACTTCCCGTGGCAGCTGGTGCCTAGAGAAGGGTATAACATGACCTTGTGGTGAGCAAAGTGCCTTCCTCATGCCGCCTACCATGTTATCCACTTCATTCTTACATGACACATGTGCCCCCACACCAGCTTCTGGTTGGGTTTGCTTAATTTTTTTCAGAATAATAGAATTAGATAAGTAGATGGACATTTTCTCCCCCGTGAAATACTAAAGCGCCCTAGGTCCAAACACCACAGAATGCATCTGGCACGAGAGTGAATATGGAACGAAATCCAAGTCTAGGCTGGACCACATCTTCAGAAAAACTAAGAAATTCTGCAGGAGGACAGAGAGCAATTTGGGGAGAGTTGCTCCCACATTTTTTCTGTGGAGAACTATGTTGTAAACTGTCTGAGGTGCGTTTTTTTTCCCCCAATTACAGTCCAACAATCCCTCCCGTCCTTGTGGAGTTTTGACATCTGTGGTGCCTTGGCCCCCCAGTCATTCATTTGGGCCAAGCATTTCTCACTGAGCAGAGACAGGGCACTGAGGCAGAGCATTTAGTGCTGTGGCGTTGCCCTCTTTGGAGCACATCTCTGGTTTAGCTTCTGTCAGTTCCCTTTGTAGTTCGTGAGGTATCCAGCTCAGCCTTGCTGTGTCCCCACACTACATCTTTCTGTGCCCCACACAGGATACAAAGTGGATGGCCAAACTTCATGGTTTCAAGATTTCACCACCACACTCCCGAGTAGAGTTAAAAAGCCTTTAGAAATCCAGGAATCCGTAACTTTTTCCAGTGCAGCTGGGGAGCATACCTGCATGCAGCAAATTTTGGAAGAGGATCTGGGTGTATATAGACACTTTGTTCATTTTTGCTCTCTCTAGCATTTCGGGGACTGTGCATGCATCGGTGTGAAGAATGTAGGGCCACTTGTACCAGCACAAGGTTGGGTGGGTTTTAGTGGAAGCTATACATGCCTAAATGATGGTAAAGTAAGTCTCCACGATCTGAATTCAAGTGTGTGCATAAGGGCATAATTTAGTGGAGACCTGCATGTACAACATTGCTGTTCAGAAGCGCAACAATTGTTCAGGTAAAGAGAATATTCTTTAGAAAAATCTTTTATTTAGATCTAGCTGGAAAATGTTCAATCAAATTAAAATCTAACAAATGTAGGGCCTGATTGAGTGTCCTGGTTTCAGCTGGGAGAGAGTTAATTTTTCTTCCTAATAGCTGGAATAGTGTTGTGTTTTGGATTTAGGATGAGAATAACATTGATAACAAACTGAGTTTTTAGTTGTTGCCAAGTGGTATTTACACAGAGCCAAGGTCTTTTCTGCTCCTCACCCCACCCCACCAGCGAGCAGGCTGGGGAGCACAAGGAGTTGGGAGGGAACACAGCTGGGACAGCTGACCCCAACTGACCAAAGGGATATTCCAGACGATAGGACGTTGTGCTCAGTATACAAATTAGGGGGAAAGCTGGCCTGGGGCCGCTGCTCAGGAGCTGGTTGGGCATCGGTCAGCGGATGGTGAGCAATTGTGCATCACTTGTTTTGTATATTCTAATTCTATTATTATTATTATTATTATTATTATCCCTTCCTTTTCTGTTCTGTTAAACTGTCTTTATCTCAACCCACAAATTTTACATTTTTTTCCGATTCTCTCCCCCATCTTGCTGCAGGGAGGAGTGAGTGAGCAGCTGCGTGGTTCTAGTTGCCTGCCGGGTTAAACCACGACACTGAGTTACAAAAACGCAATGACTTTCACTTCTCGTATTTTTCTCCAAGTCCTATTTTCTTTAAAGTTGTTTTTTCCCCTCTTGAAAAGTACAACTTACTGCGCAGAGAATTTTGGCACAGCATTTAAATGCATCTTTAACTTTCTAAAGATGTTTCTGTTCACAATGTTCCTTTTTCTTCTTTCTCTGAGAAAGATCACCTTTTAATCTGAAGTAGCTGTGGTATGTCACACCACAAAGATGTATCATTTAAATGAATGGAAAGAATAATTAAAACCCACAAAAGCAGGAGCATTTGCTTAAATCAGCATGTTAACTTTATGGCCCACCTGTGTCTCCCAAGTACTTCAGCAAAGATGTTAAATCAGATCACTTATTTGTTCTAGGTGCATTTTTCAAAGATTTCATGCCTGCAGTTAGACTGTGGTCTTACAAGATGTAGTGAATTTATTTCTTAGCAAAGACACATACATGAAAAAAATGTATCTACGTGTATACCTTGAAACAGCTGATGCAAAGGAGAAAAAAACCTATTGCAACTAATTAAGAAACAATAATATAATAACAAATAATAAGAAGTAAATACTTAAATCTTTATCTAGTCATTCTCCACCACTTTTGATCCATAAAGTCACAGCACAGCCAGAAATTATTTGAATACCTGTTGTGTCAAAGGACTGCATGGTCTAGGAATTGTGGGCAGATACAATGACTTGAGTGGGAAACATGGACGAAGTGAAGGTATCTGCTCAACGATGTGGTTCAGATCCTGCTTGCTTGCCTCTTGAACCATGAAGTCACCCACAGAACATGTTTAATTTGTGCTAGTTTTGTAGCACCACAGTCTTTACTGCTATTTGACTGAGTGAGGCTGCCAGTGAGGAAAATCAGAATATATATTTCATTCCCACTGTGCTGTTACCAGCCTCATGGAAACAGTCTCTTGGCTATCTAGTAAATAGGCAGAAGGTACAGTATTTTCACATGGGTCTGCACAATTTTGAGCACAGATGTCAAAAGCTAATGCTTGAAAATTCCATCCAGCCATGTACCTTAGATTTCTTTCTGAAATAAAGAAACACATAAAATACAGTGTATCATGAATTATTGCTCCGAGGAGCTGAATGGGAAATTAAACCTTTACCTGCAGTTATCCGAGGTATCGTAGGTGGGTCAAAATATTAAAAGTTGTTTGTTTTTATGGAAGATCTCTAAATTATAAAGTCTGTTATTCTCTCTTATGTGGCCCAGATAAGTCTATTGACCCTCCACAGATTGACTCCAAAGGGCCAGGAGGTGGGAAGGTTTTGGCTGCTGTGTATTTGGGTGAGAGCAGGATGGGATGGAAAACCGTCTTGTACATGTAAGCACAGTTACTCTGTAAGAAGTTAGTAACCATAGGCTGCTGAGCAGTTATTCTTACAGAGTTTTGATTGCCGGAAGGCATTAGGCATGTTTCAGTAAACACAGCTTTACATGAGGTGTGATCTGTTGACTTCCCAGTGTAGACTTAGGGTGTTTGTTATGCAAAAATAAGAAAGCAGACTTTTCAGCTTTTTTTTTTTTTTTTTTTTTTTTGCCAGANAAATACCATCGTAGCACCTATGAAATCTGGAGTGCAGCCACCTCATGCCTCCCTTCTCTTCGTGGATTTGTGTTTTCAGATTATTCCCCCGTGACTTTCCTCTGCCAGCTAAGTCTCCGTGTAGCAGGTTAGCAAGGAGAGAAGCTCAAAGGTATCATGGAAGACGCAGTCTCCTCAAACCTCTGTGCCCGCAAAACAAATCACTGATGCCTCTCCCTGCCTTGGCCCTGCAGGTGTACCTGACAGCCAGCACAGTGTACGGGCTGGAGGGGCAGCTGACCAACCTGGAAGACGCCGCACGCAAGATCAACAGTGTCACTGCAGAATCTGAGCTGGCCGATCTGGAGGATCAGGTAGCCACAGCAGCCGCCCAGGTCCATCACGCGGAGCTTCAGGTGAGGACAACAGCTCCCCCCTATCTGCAGGTTTCACACTGCCTTGCCTAGCGCTTACCTGTTGTCTGCACACATGCCCTTTCGATATTCTTTTGTACCACAGTGAACGGATGACCAAAGGATGCTGACTGCATCACAGGGGCTGAGCAAAGCGTAACTGAGATGCATAACTCAGCCGAGCCAGATGTACTGTATTTGTTTGTTTCTTCTGCTAGCTTGTTTTCAGACATGCGAGTGCAACAGCCTGTTACTGCAATACTGATACTGAACCTGCTCCTCGCTGCCAGGCAGCTCCCATGGTGCGCTGTGTCGTGCGTGGCTGCGGTCAGGCTGCGAACACAGTCTTGGGCAGCTTGTCTAATCAGCAGGTTGTAATGCACTTCCCAACAGAAGCCAGCATCTGTACCGTTCCTCCAAAAAAGGCCAACGGCAGCCAGCTGCTGAGCCAAGCACAGAGCTTAGCACTTGCAAGCCTGCCTTGGGATTTAGCCACAAAACAGCACACGTCCCAGCCAAAAGGCAATTGCTCTTGTGGGCTGTGATCTAGCATCTCTCTAGCAGGCTCCAGAAAGTCTGGAGCTCAGAAGAACACATCATGATCTGGTGCTAAAAGCTGAATGAGGTGACGCTGCCAGATCTCAAGGGGCTAACACTGCTACCAACTCACTGCCAGTGACTTCGCTGACCCGTCTGTACCAAGCAAGGCACTCTACCTGCCCGTACCAGGTTTTAACGGGAAATACCTGGTTATTTTCCTCAGCAGGAGCATGCTCCATTTAGGACTGAGAAAAGATCTGAGAGTCTGACATGTCTCTGATGTCAGAAGTGCATTGCTGCACTAGATGGTGAACTGGCAGTGATATTCTGTTGGCTTCAGTCATTATTTTGTGGTAAATATGTTAATGGGCATGAGAGGTGAGGAGGAGAGAGACCTGAGCTATGCAAGGAGGAAGACAAAGAGGCCAAGGGAAGGTCTTCTGCAGAGTGAACAGCTTCAGGTGTCATTGTGAATCAGGAGTCAGCTTATATGTCTGTCTTCTCTGACACTTCTTTCCCTCTTGGCAACATTTGTTTCCGCTAGTCTCAACATCAGCCTACTTTTGCCCCCAGATGTTTAGTTTTGGACTTTAGTTTTTCCTAGTAATTTGTTTTCCATTGAGTGTTTTTATATAGTGTGTACCCGCATTTATGCATGTTTGTGTGTAACATACGTATACACTTAAATTATAAATATTTAAGATCAAATGTTTAGTTTTTGTGATGGAGGATGTACTTTGCGTGTGCATGAAATTAATTCTGAATTAGAAATGTGTCCCACAAAGTCATTCTTGGAATGTAGCCTTTGAAAAGCAAAGCCTGAATGAACTTGGGTTTATGCAGCTAAAGGTAACTGGGAGATGGCAGACGCAGGTTTTCTTTCCTCCTTTCTTTTTTTCCTCAAAAGGAGTAAAATGCCTCTTCCTTGGAATCACCAGGTAGGTTGGATTGTTCTTTTACTCCTTCTTTACTAACAAATCAAGCCCCTTTTAACATCAGGACTAAAAAATACAAAAAAGTGTCAGAATTGCTGAAGAAGTTAGGCATCTGTTTATATTTTTTGATTAAAGAGGATTTGATGGGGGGAGGGATATATTTTAGTAGTGGCATCCGCAGTAATTTTAAAAACTTCTTTTTCCCCCTCCCCACCTGTCTGTCTCTCTCTTTTATTTTCTTTGAAGATTTCAGATATTGAGAGCAGAATATCAGCTCTCACTGTTGCAGGCTTGAACGTGGCGCCATGTGTTCGCCTGACAAGGAAACGGGATCAAAAGCAAACAAACCAGGTGCCAGAACATTATGTAGTATTCAAAAATACATTGGGGAAATCTTGCCTCTTTTTCTGTAACGGAGTTGAGTAATGCATATGTGTTCTTCACAGATGCATACAATAGACACATCAAGACAGCAGAGGAGAAAACTTCCAGCTCCACCAGTAAAAGGTGCACTTAAGTTGTTACCTACATTATAGAGTCTCTCTTTATAAGGTTCAATGTAATGTACAGTTCAGCAAAGTGGGGGAAGATTAAGTTACAAAAGGAACAGAGAAAGCCTAACTATGTCCACCCTCCTCACTTCCCGTTGTATTTGCATTACATAAAATACCCATTTGTCACGTTAAAAAGCATCACCACTTTCTCTTCAGTGGAAGTTGTGGCAGTGGCAAATTAATAGGAGCAGAAGCAGAAGTCTGGGGAAAAAAGCACATGAGGAATGCTGAATACTTGCCCTGCACCAGGGCTGCCGCTGCTCCAGTGTGCCTGGAGTTAGTTTGTCAGGCCCAGGCAGTCGCAGTGTTTAATTACCAAAAGCCAGTTGCCACCCTCCACAACCCACCGTTGCTTTCTTAAAGCCTATGTACGCTGATTTCAGTCCATATGATGTGGCTCAGAAATGTTCCTGGTATGTTAGGGTATGGCTGTGAATTGGCTTTATAAAATAAAGTGCTTTTTCTTTCATGTGTTCTCTTTTTTGTTTTAACCCTGCGGTGCATTATCTCTGGCAATTCTAGGGCCTGCTTCACTTTGCACTACTCTTGTTTTACTCTTGTGTACTTCCACTGATTGACATGGCCTCAAACTGTAATAAATTTGGAGTATCACAGCCTGCTGTTTTTCATTTACACTAAATCCAGCTTTCCTCATACAACTTGGGGGAATTTTTACCTCTCTAGAAGCTGTGACTCTTAAGAAGTATTGTTACATCTGCTTCAAGCTGTCATGTGAAAAATCTCCCTTTTTCTATTTTTCCCAGGTGAAAAAGTAGATGGTTCTCCAGTTACCACTGTCAGAACGTTTAACAGAAACTTCATGCTTCAAGGATCTCTAACACAAAGAACTAAAGAGAGGAAAAGCACTGCCAAGGACTTAATGGTAAACTCAGAAGTGTTTTTAAAACTGCTGTTAAATGTAGTAAATAGAGAGATAGCAGTATCTGTGTAGCCAGATAGCAGTATCTGTGTAGCCAGCTATACATTTCAGCATCTTCACAAAACTTCTCGTAATAGTTTGAGGAAAAAAAATAGAGACCGCTGAGGCAGCTCTGAACAAATACGACTAGTCTCCTGGAAGATGTCTGACTGTATACCATAGTATAGCAGCTCCTGAATGTCAGCCGGTGTGAATGTACCCTGGCTGCCAGGTCTCCAGGAATGCGCTACCCTTATTTAAAAATAAATAAATTCATTAATGGTCCCCTGCAATTCAGGCTTTTGAGCCAGACCCTCACACAACCAGCTGCACACTGTAACTCAGCAGGTGAGAGTCACCCAGAATCTCACTAATTTTCGAGTAATGTTCAAAGGTTACCTAAAGTGGAATTTAAGGGCTAGACAGGCCACCCGTCGGCTCTGCAGGCTTTGAACAAGTAGGCTTCACTGGACAGCTGTCAATCATTTCTCCTCCAGCAGCCATACAGGGATAAGGAAAAAAGCTGACTGTCCTGAAGCAGTCTGCCACTAGACATGTGGAAAATAGGTGGGGAGGGGAGGTGGGGAAGGGCCTGGCTCTCTAGGAGCTTCAGCAAGCTTGTTTTGTGTTTCGCTCATGTTTTTTTCTTTCCTGTCCCTCTCTGTTCTAGGAACCTGCTATAGGATCTGCTGTGATGTACTAAACTCACACTTCCCTACTGCCAATAACACACTGCCTAAGGCTGTACACTAGAGTGCCTTTACTTAACAGCCATTGTGTATGTCCAGCTGAAAATGGACCCTCAAGAACCCACAATGCCTCAGTTATAGGGCTTCGTCTGGATACCTCACTGAGAAAGCTGTCCAAGTCTTCAGCATTGTGGTCTGCTAAAGGAAACTCTGCCTTAAAGTTCTCACAAGACTCTAGAAAGGATGCTGAGTTTCGAGAGCAAGGCTCCACATTTTAAGATGCACTTTTGCTCCCTATTGATTGTACTTAAGTATGTCGTCTTTAAACTGCAGTATGTTTTTGTACACTCAGTCAATCATAATTATAGGCCAATATTTTGTACGAAAAGAAAGAACAAAGCAGACCTGTGATCCATATTTGCTGGCCTCTTACTGTTCACGTAGACATGCGTCTTGTTGAGCAATAAGAACAACTCTGTGCAGTGTATGCTGCTTTTCAGCTGCATGGTGGGAGTGGAGAATCGGTGTATGTGGCTCTGCTTCCAGGGAGTCAGTGGAAGTTTTGTCAGAATTTGTAGGAGGAGATGCGATGTGCAAAGACTTCTCTGCTCGCTGAGGGTACGTTTGGCAGAGTTAACGTTCTGGCTCCAGAGCTAGGTATTTTGCTCTTGGCGGCAGGAAGAACATGGATGTCATGTTGAACCGTGAATTGGTGGCAGCACATGTGGACCAGATGTCTGTTGAGTTACGATCCTGGCGTCTGGAAACATCTGAATGCTGTTGTGAAACCAACACCTTTGTATGTCTCATTCTTCTTGGTAGCATTGTCCACTCAGTGGTGTCCAACCATGCCGTGGTTCTGAATAAATTCTGACCAAATCTTTAAGATTGCAAAAAGAAAGTAAAAGCACTGTGGATGAGATCTCTGTTGACTGGCTGGTGGTTGTAGGGTGGCTGCAGCCTGTAAAGATTCCCTTCTGCCGTTTCCTGGCTTTTCTGAGGAGGGGGCAAATGTAGCCCAGACGTCTCTTCCTTTACTAGTCTGTAGCCAACGTAGAGTAGCTGGGGCCTGTCGTTGGTGCCATGTGCACACTACCATTGTACCACTCTGAATTGGATTGTGAATAGTAAAATTTCTGCTGCCGTTTCTTGAGACCTTTGAAAGGTGAGTCGAACTGGAAGGCCCTTGAGCAGATGCGCCAGGAGGCAAGATGCTGCTTACAGGGTGTCCCTCTTACCCTTGTTGGGGACGACCTTGCCAATTTGTGGTACTTCTTGCTCTGAAGAGTACCAAGGAGGTAGTTGGAGGGGGTGATAAGGCAGTGAATCCCTTATCTTCCACACAAAGTGCAGAGCAGGTACCCAGATGCAGACTGGGTTGATGTGAAACGTGCTGCAAAGGAGGGCACGGGCTGGCGAGTTGCCCCTCGGCGTTCAGGAGTGGTGAGCTCTCCGGAGAGCAGTGGGTAGCAGGGAAGGAGGAGAGCTGCTCCTTTCCCCGGGCTCCCAGGGAACACCCACGAGCAGGGGGCCGCACGTTACCTGTCATGCGGCAGGAAAGCAATCCCCCAGGACACCAGGCCACGAAATGTCTGTGGTTGGGCAAATATGAGCAAAACTGGGCAAATTCCCTGGCTAGGCTGGATTTCGGGCAGCAGGTGGGGAAGGTGAGGAACGGCTGGATGGGACGGTTGGAAAAACAGTGCCGGTTGCAAACCTGTCACCCACATTCGACATCTAGCTTGTCAGTACCCTGATGTCCAGCTGTATGTAAGGAACCCTCGGAATAAATACAACCATCTTCCCGCCTAGAATACATAAGCGTCACTCCATCCCTTGAAGGAATTTCCCTCTGCCCAAGATCTGACCCGATGCGTTCGTTCTGGGTGAAAGTATGCCTTCTTTTACTCTCACACAATACTAGTTCTCTGAAATTGGTTTGCACAGATGTGAGGGCAGAATTTGGCCCACTCTGTTTAATATATAAATATATGTATAAAACAAATAGATTTTATTTATATATGCAATCCAGTAAAGGAGATTAAACAGAGTAGGATGCCTAGTGATTTTTTTTGTTATCCAGTCTCCTCCTCCTCCCCTGACTGTTCTCGTATATGTATACAACACATTCCCAGGTTCTGGTTTATGCAGGTATGCGTGTTATGAAATGTCATTAATGGTGGTTGGTCTACATATTTGTCTAATAAATAATAACTAATATTGTGTATGTAATATCAATACAGAAATTACTAATTTTAATAGAATAACTCTTTGGCTTTTGTTCTGTTAGTGTGATTTAAACAAGCCAACAAAGTTTGGAATAGGTTGTTTTCCTTAAGAGGCATGAAAAGCAACTATTATCATGTTATAATGTTAAAATATTCAGCCTTCTTTGGCAGAAAAATGTGTACTGTGTAGGCATTGCAAAAAAAAAAAAAAAAGAAAAAAATTAAAAAAAAAATCCCACCTGCTATAAGGCATTTGAATTTTTACAAATGTTTATTGTGCCAAATATGTGCAGAGGTATAATTTACTGTTTTAAAACAATCATAAAAGCGTATGTTATAGCACACAAAGGATTATTTTGTCATCAGGTGATTTCAATCTTTAGTGTTAATATTTATATTTAGATTAATTTTTATAAATGAAAATATTTTAATGGGTAAAATGAAGACTATATTATCTATTTGATTAAGTCTGAGTGAATATGAAGCTTGCCTTGATGTTGTTATCTGCATACTCACCAAGAATTATTGTCAAGAGAAATCATAAAAGAGTAAAAGCGATTTATGAAAAGAATGCCTTTTCAAGGACTTGATTCATAAAGAAAAACTAAAAGTTCTTCTCTGTTGTTTGGATTTATGTGCACTTCGGCCAGGAAGCGCGCAGAACACGCTGCCGCACGCGCCGCTCGGGTGCTGCCTGTCCGCAAGTGACTCCGACAGACACAGGAGATGGGCGGCTCCGCAGAATCACCTCGCTTAGCTGAGGGGAGGAACGCACGTTAACGCGCTCCGTCCAGATTTTCTCTGCTGGGGCTGGGGTGGGAGGAATCCGGTTAGGAACATTTGAAGGTTAGTCTTCTCCAAACTGTCAAGCCCATTGCGCGCAATACCGTCTCAAGCAGAATTTCTTGGGCAGAATTTCTGTAGCTCTCGGGGG
>VYZV01040454.1:153956-169677 GCA_013401275.1 Pandion haliaetus
GGGGCGGGGGTTGCTGCAAAATGACAAACTGAGCGAGAACCCTGCCCATAATCTTCATCTAGTATTTCCAAAGTCCCGTGCGATGAACGCTGATCAAAATATTTCTTTATCAGCGTATTTTCTCCACCATGAGGGCGTTCATTTAAATTAGCACGTTTTAAGTGACGCTTTGGGTCAGCAGATACGTTGTATTATAAATAGTAGTAACTACCTTATTATAATAAAAACCCGCTCTTTGCTGACAGACCATTTGCAAAGAGAAAAAGAGGATTAAATTATCTGCAATGATTAATTCAACCACTATTAAATTTTAGTAGTAATTCTAACACAGCACAACTAGAAATGCAAATTTATTCTAATTTGTCTTTTGCAGAATGATTCGTGACCTGGATTTAACCGTCGGGCATCAGCTAAATTGTAAACTATCTTTTTTGGATATAAGCTATAGATTAAACTGCATTCGAATATTATTGCTAGTAATAGTTATTAATCAGGATTAAACATATGGTAAATAACGCTTCTTATAAAGTTAATGTAACAGAGTTAATTACCATGGCAAACATGAGTGCTGAGCCACAACCCCAGGCTTATTGATGTGGACTAATGTGGAAGATGGTGCATGGCTTGTGAGCCTCAGAGAGTGACTTTCACTCGATTGGGTAACGTACCTACAAACATCTACGTTGTTTTAAAGGGAATCCGCTCGTTTAGGCCCTTAGCCCTTTCGGATAACGATGCACGATTACATGCAGTAGGCACAAAACTCCTCTGAAGAGCTGAATTAGCCAATTTTTTTTTTTTCCTTCAGCGGGGAAGATAGGAGCTTTATCTTTGGTAGGAGCTCCTTTTTGTACTTCAATATATCTCTCCAGCCGTACAGGAAGAATCATGACGGGCCAGTGGGTAGCTCAGGGCTACATTCCTACAAGTGGGTGTTAACAGCCTATACAAAAACTACACACAGAGCACCAGCTTTTCATGCCATTAATGCAGGTACATTAAAAATTAGTGAGAGCCTTTTTTCTTCCAACCATTGCTTTTTATTTTTACATATCAACAGCCATTGACTTTGAAATGTGACAGGAAGGTTTCGTGATACACTTAACACTGCAGAGTTTAAATCCCAGCACAAAAGCTGTGTGGTTTTTGGATAAACCTAACCTTACAGTGACCAGCATCGAGGGACTGGTGGGGATGTAAGATGAAGAAACGTTTTTACAAGCTATGGTGGCACTCGGTGCTAGTGTCCATGCATTGTCTTTTACCTGCACCCTGAACATGTTTCTTTTTGAAGGAACTTGCACAAGGAGCAGAAAAAAGAGCAGCGTGGGTCTGCTAAGCAACAGCGGAACTGGAGGTCTCAGGTACAGGGGAGGGTGCAATTCAAAGAACTAGAGGTTGGGTCATCGCCTCGGGGAACAGGGATCACCAGTCACTGTCTTCTGCGTCTGACACTTTTTGCTCCCACAAAGCGTTCAAGATGAAATCCAGATGCCTGCTCATAGGCCTCAGGCTGCCACGGCTGCTTCTCAGCTGCCTCTTCCCAAACCGACCGATGGGGCGAACGCCACGGCCCACGTACCAAAAAGGATCGATCTCGGGACCTGGAATTCAAAGCAGTCAGTGAAGCAAGTTCCACTGGTACTTAAAGGCAGCATTTCCTGAACACCTTGAGGGGGTTAGATGGCTTATTTGTGTAGTCTGGGGAAAAAAACAAGGGGAAAGGCTGCAGCTAGACACACAACTTTCTGGTGCCTTCGAGGGTTGCTTTCCATGTGTGGAGCCCAAACGAAGAGGATTCAGATGCAAAATCAATTTTCATCCATCTGGGCTCTGACCTGCAATTCTACAGTGCCTATCAAATTCACGAGGGCCCAGCATGCTTTAAAACTGATCTGAACCCTGGCAGACGTTACAATGCAGCCCTCACCCAGAAAGACCACAGTAGCTCCCTGTACCACCACTTTTAGCTGAAGTCCTGAAGGTCCTACTGTCCAGCCTCCATTTCTGCTGTATGCACCGCGTACGCTCTCTCTACAGGCTACCAAATCCGCTGGGTTGCAGAGGGTGCTCCTACATGAGAGGTAAACATAAAAAGCTAATTCTTGTTCACTTAGGAGGTTGTTTTCATGGATGACTTTTTTTCTTTTAAAGCATCTGAAGTACACTTGACTTATTTTTATAGTCTAGTCTAGTTTTAGAGCAGGTGTGGAGAGGGGTAGAGTTGTATTAAAAGACTAAGATACACAACAGAGAAAAATCTACAAAGTGCTGGTGATGATGCCACCCCAAGGAAATGCCAAATCATTCCAAAGCTGGAGCACTGTCAGGAACAGGAATAAATTTCAATTTAAGTGCCTTATTTATCAGCCGAGTCATATGAAAGTCTCAGGCAAGGCAGCAGGATTTTCCCCTGTGCATTTTGATGCCTGAATAGAGAAAATAGAAAACCCACTTTGGCTGTAAACTTCTCCATCAATACATCTTTGAAGTCTTTCCACACAGCGTTTAACACCCCTCCTGGACACCAGAACCCAAGTAACTTCTTTTTTTTTCACCTGGGAACCTAAAAACTGAGGCTCCCAACAACTCCAGTCCTCCTTAACGGGGAAAGGTGTGCCACCGAGAGCCCACACACCTTACTCCCCACACCCCCTCTCTCCCACTCCACGTACAATTATCAGCCTTTGCTCCTTGGGGGAAGATGGGATTTCCCAAGAAAGATTTTTCTCAAAAATCTTTTGGGCTGTGTGTTAGCTTTTACTTGGGATATATGGTATTGTCCCTCACCTGGCCAGCCTCAGTTCCTCATAGTGTCTCTGAATGGAGACGCTTCAACCACTTGTATTTTTACTTTCAGACAACTCGTAGTTCCAGACAGAAATGAAGATGTCTGTAAGACGAACTTAAGCTTCTGGCCCTTGCTTTCTTGTTTCTCTGTAGAAGTAGCTGTGAACTACCCCAGGTCTACAGAACACAGCTGAAAATTTGATGCTTAAATATTTGATGTATACTGCCTTATGTTTTCTCTGTCAATCTTTTGTACATTAGGGTCTCCTCTGGTATTTAAGAAAAACTATGCTATTTCCCATGGCTAATGAAGGGCTGTGAGAAGGACATTCGGTTCTCTATATGTACTTAAAAGGGTAAATGGAAGTATAGGACCCCACACCACCATTTCGCCACAGAAACACCCGCATGGATTTGCTGCTGAACTTTGCCTGACAGCCCGACCCTGATCCTTTGATGCACCAGAGACCATGGGGTCATCATATGGGACTCCATAGCATGACATCAGGTGAGACTCGTACTTACTTCTGTTATCTATCTGATGTTTAAACGGTCTGCTCTGTCCTGAAGCAAAGCTGAGCGATACCAAGAGCACCAGCACGTAGACAGTGACCAGCTTGCAGTACTTGGGTGACCACTGGGCACGTGGTGTCCATGGGATTGGATGCCACATGACGGAGCAGTGGTGGGAAGGCTGTGAGGAGAAAAGTGAACATGCGGAACACGTATGAGTTAAAGCTTTCAAGGCGAAGGAAGGCGTCAACTCTTAACGGTGTGTTTCTATCCGTCAGAGCCATTTCGTGACTAAGTTCTGTGAAACACTGGCGCTGCGGATGTCCTGGGTGTTTCTGTTTGAAGGCAAAGGCTATGCAGTGAGCCATCCACCGAGGTAAGTCTGCAACTGGAGGGGTTTTCTCACCATCAGTGAAAGCCCCTCTCATGGCTTCACAGGACACTCGAGTCCTGGCCCTGAGCTTGCTGCTGACTTTCCGTGTGGCCCATGGGCACTGGCCACCAAAGTGTTTTTTAGCCACTACCTCCATCATCCTTTCCTCGCTTGTAAAATATGTCTAACGTTTGTATTTTACACAGTCTTTTTACAACTAAATGCATTTCAGTATGAAAGGGAACGTTCCTCCTGTGTCATCACTCCCTTTCACAGCCAGCATGCAATAGTACAACTTCCAGTTACGGTTTCCACTGGTAGATGTCCCGATCCTGTAAACGCACCCAGATGCAAACGGATGAGAAATCCCCCCCACCCCCCCCCACTCGAGAAGGGTTGTTGAGAACAGAAGGTGCCGAGTTGTGAAAATCGCATCCAGGAGGTGAAGAATCCCGGGCTCAGGTTGCCACTGCACCCTCTCTGGCATTTTGTACAAGCTTCCTCGCAGCAGCTCTCCCAGCGCTTGTGCTAGGACAGTCTGCCTTGTAACACGCAAGGTCTGCCTGGATATTTGACAGCCTGGAGCTTCTGCCTACAGAAGTCAGGAGGAGTCCTGTTTGCTTAAGCATCACTTAAGGTAGATATACAGGCACAGAGCTATAGGAGATCCTCTCGGCTATGCCTACACAGAGGCTTCTCCTTGTGTACAGGTGAGATTTTTTTTCCCCTGTTGCTGCCAAAATCTTAGCCTGCTTTCAGTACAGGCAGAGCAGGAATGAAGATTTTTTGATGCAAGATGCTCCCAAGCACACCGCACAGGCAACACGACAAAAGCACGTGGACAATCTGGTTGTGTCTTTCATTAAAATGCAAAGTCAAAAGCTCCTTAACCCCTAGTATTCAGTGAAGTTTTGTTGGGGTTTTTTCGCCACACTGACAGTTACTTAGCAGGCAGCTTAAAGGAAAGTGATTTTAACCCGTGATTTCAACAGAACTGTGAATTAACTTTTTCTGACTGGAATACCTCATGACAATCAGGACTAAATGATCTTAGCATGCAAAACCACATGGGATGAATTCTGCGTTCAGTTCCAGCTGGCGTACATCTCTTGTTGCTCCATGTATAGCAAAGTCTTAAGTTCAGTGAGACAAAAAGAAGATGTTTTGAGGAATCTCTCCAGTGTGCTTACAGGGCTGCTGACAGGTTTTTCCAGATTACTTGCTGTCTGGTTTTGTGTCTTGTTTTTCTGGGAACTGAGCGACAGAAAGGAAGAGCTTGCCTTGAGCTCATTGTTGATGAAAGACAAAAATACAGGGAAAAGCCTTTAGCACAAGCTTTTTCCTAAGCAGTGCTGCGGCTCAGCCTCCACCAGCTGGTCCTGTGCCTGCATCAGCCATTCCGACCACCTTCTAGAGTGCCATTATTTATTGAACTTTTTGCTCATACCCCTGACCTGGCTGGGATTTCTGTGAAGCACATGGCTCCCACTGCTCCTCAGTAAGTAACTTGCCACTCCTAAATAGCCAGCGGGCTCAGCGACTCCAATCTTCCCTAATTTTTCTCCTAATTTCCTCCTCCTAATTATCCCTCCCTGTTTGTATGGGGAGAAACTGAGGCAGAGATAACGCCACAAACTTGACCCTGCATGATGCCGAGCATTTCTAACTCCAGGATAAGCACAAAATCCTGGTTACCCCCTCACAGTCCTTTCGCACTGGCCCTGATGAATAACAGGGCTGGGAGATGGTCTGTGATCTCCTCAGGTCCAGACCTGCCTTAGCCCGCAGCCCTGCAGCTTTCTTCCAAAAAAACAAGACCTCATACAGTCATTCTGTATGTGCCCTCTATTTCCAAACATTAAATGATCACCAAAAATTTTAAAACCTTACTAGTTCCAACAAAACTTGACACAATTAAAAGGTTCAGGAATAATTTTGCTCCTGGAGCTCAGCAGAAGTCAGTACCGCTGCTGTTTGGTCAACTTCCTGCGTGGTCCCTAAGCAGAAAGAGCCTTTAAATCTTGGTCCCTAAGCAGAAAAAGCCTTTAAATTTTGGCTGTGACAGCGGTCTGGCAATGTCCATCGACATGAGAGGGGAAAGTTAAAGCCACTAGTAACGTTACAGTGAAGCAGCGGTATCGCAGCTTGCTGCGGGTCTGCCTCACACCAGCAGTGGGAGACCAGCCTGGCTCTCCCTCTGGGCACAGAGGGGCTCTCTGCACACCAAACTCGAGCTCTGCTGCAGATCCATCCATGAGGTCTAAACCTACGGTGGATGCCCTCAGAAGACAAGGTGCTATTAATTCTTTAAACCCTAAAAGAGCATCTTACTCAAGATCAACAGCTGTGTACATCCCCTCCAATGCAAATGCGAACAGCTTTCATGTTTGAAAGCAGCATTGGAAATCCCCACAAGAGATCAAATCCTGGGTGAATCCAGGCCTGGGACCATGGCTCATTTCAGGGCTGAGCGGCACGAAAGGCGCACCGCTGTGCTGCAGGCTCCTGTGTGCGCTTTCCCTGCAGGGGCACAATGCTGCCTGTGGGTTCAGCCGTGTTGCCTCAGCATGGTCTCCTTCCCTGTAAAAACTGGACAAAAGTTACAAGCGCAGAGCACAGCTGTGCATGTTAGTGTAGAAAATCTAAAGCCCCAAAAGAAAAAAGGAAATCCAGCAAGAAAGAGCCAGGACAAGCACTGAAGCAGAGGGGGGGTACTCACCTGTTTGCACCAGAGCTGCTCCTCAGGTAGCCGCTGCTCCAAGCAGAAGCAGGGCAGCTGCTGGGGACTTGTGCCTTTTATACTGGAGGGAAGTGGGCTTGAAGCGAGGGTGGGGAGAGTCAAGAGGTGGGCCAGGAGGACGTCAGCAGTACTAGTGAGCAAAATTTAAATGCACAAAAGGAGGGGTAGAGAACTGTGGCTCTATTAGAAAGCCATTGATCAGGGCAGGGAGCTGGAGCGGAGGATGGTGCCAGGAGACTGCAGGGGGAGGCCTGGCAGGACACCTGGCTGAGGCCCCTCTGGCCCACCAAGAGGAGAGCAGAGGGGAGGGGGCTGTTGCCACATCCCTGTGGACCGGGGGGCACACGGGCAGAGCGGAGCAGCACCGGCTGCCATGCTGTCTGCACATGAGAGCCAAGCTCTCTGTGCTGCCCGGCTGAGATGCTCTGTCTGAAGTGCATGTCTGCAGGGGGAAAACGCTCCTGGCTGGGGATGAGGTGGGGGGAGAAAGAGGAGACGGACTGCGGGAAGCTCTCAGGGCCAGCAAGCTGGAGCAATCCCCGTGCCCCTTCCCAGCCCTTGTTCCTCTTGCTGTTGTCTCACCTGTGCTTTTTGCTTGGGATCTTACTTGATGGCAGCTCTTGTCCCATTAAGCCCCTAACCCATGGCTGGGGTCAACTCACCCACACGTAAGTTTTAGGCCATACTGCAACACAGCACCCAAGCAGCTGATGAAATCAGTTGTGATTCAGTGCTTAAGCAGGAGCTTACTGGTTTTGTGGCAGAGAAAATTTCATCTGCATGAGGCTACTATCTTGAGCAATACTGTATTTCTACAATAGGCGTCTCTTCTGCGTGGTTATTTTTAACTCTGTCTCTTGACTAATGTGTCACTGCGGTCTTGCTGTTACAGATCTCGCTGCTTTAATAGCTAAGACCGTGTTTACCGTCAAGGTTTGTAGAGGGGCAGCAGTTGAACCGGCAGGTGTTTCACTCCTTCAGCACCATCCTGCGGAGAGGCTGACATGTGAAGCATTATGGGGCTGCCAGGGGACCACAGGCTCTCTTGCAGAGATCTTTGCAGATGCAGGGTTGCGCTCCACTCCTGGTGAGACTGACTACCTGAAGAAACAATTTTTAAACCTGTGCTTAGAAGAGGGGGTTCTGAGGCACAACCCGGTCCATAAACTGAGACTGGATAAGACATGCTGCAGTCCCATTAGGATGAAGTGGAAGTTCAATAGCAAATCTGTTGTTTAGTTTTTCTACAAAGATGCTTCCAGTTGGGAAAACCTCAAAGTACAAATGACCCTATTTTACTGCAGCCACCTCCCAAAAGAAATAAGATGGTTTTTTTTTCCTAGAGGCAATTTGTGGGGTACTTCTACAAGGAAGTGTAACTGAAATTTCGCCTGGCCCTGCCCTTACTCAGTATCCAGGCATCAGGTAGATGACCCCACCACCACTGGGGGGGTACGGTCACTATTTGCAGGCATTAAAATAAATTTCTCATTTACATGAAATAGTTTGCTCTGTGGTCATGTGTATGAACACAGACGCTAAAGAAGCCTGACAAATACTCTGCCATTCTCCAATTTTCACCTAGTAACAAAAGAAGTGTCTTCCTCGTCCAAGTTTTCAAGAGTTTACTCAGACTACTCAGGATTACAACTGCAAAATATGAAGAGCACTTCAAGTCCACGATAGCACAAAAGGTCCTTCTACTGCTAACACAATCAATAATGTATATACACGCTTTCTTCAGCAACCTCCTTTTAGCATGTTGCCTTTGAACCTTGCAAACGCTCCCTACCTAAAAATCGATCTGCATCCAAGCACCAGGTGGTGGCTGTGCTTCTGCTGTGCTAATTTTGTGTGCATGCGTGGAGAGGGTAACTTCTTAATAAGTAAAACCCTTCATGGTTTTGCATCGTAGATCTTTTCGCTTACCGCTCTTCACATTGATTTTGACCAGAAAATGTGGGTATCCTTTCTTGAGCTCTAGTGGGCAATTGCTGGAGTGAAGGCTTTTTCTCTCCAAGAGATGTAGGACCCTGTCTTGTTTTGCTGTTTTGCTAAGCAATCCTATCATCTTAAAACAGAAGTAAAAGCCTTTTTCATCCCATTTACTCCTTCTTAGTCTTGCTGGCACTGCAGTGTGAGCCTTTCAACAGCACTTTCACCGACTGACACCTACATGGAAGTTACCACGTAAAATAAAACTGCGCAATGTCTTCCTGTTAACATGGTTTGCTCATTGGTAAATGCTGCCTGCCAAATAGTATGCCATACAAAGAAAAATCATTATTAGGAGTGCCAGCATTTTCAATGCTCTGTTATGATCAGCTGCCTTCATTCTGGCCCGAGGTCCATCTACTGCAGTATCTTGGTTTTGACGGTGGCCAGCAGAGAACATTTAGGGAAGAGTCTAAAAATAGGGCAGCGTATTTTGACATTCCCCACTATTCTCCCAAGCCCCTAAGCCTTGTGGTCCAGAGGCTTCCCAAGCCAAATGTTTCTTTGTGGTAGATAGCCCTTAACGGACTAGTTTTCTTTCACAGTTGCTTCTTGAACCCATGTAAATTCCCAGCATCCACAAGATCGTGTGCCAAGGACTTCACAGCTCTCTCCCTGCTACAAGAAGGATTATGGCCGTGCGTCTGTTCTAGACACAACACTCGCCCATTTCAGGTACTTATTTTTTCATTTTTGCTTTTAGTCATTCTGCCTTCATGAAAGGCTACTATAAAATGTTCTAAGCAATGAGGACTAATAAGCTATGTGACAGTCTGTTTAAATGAGCCTCATCAGGCATTTCTCTTACCAAAGTACTGTTTTACTCCACCCTCACTGACCGTAAGTTACCATTTCTTTCCACTATACCATGACTGAACTACCAGAATGCCATGTATAGTATTCAGAAGCTTCACAGAAATCATCCTGACTTCTCAGGGTCTTTTCAGGCAGTGGTGAGTTTATTTTGTTATCCCATTCATAGCAGGGCTTATGCTTTGGCTGAGGCAAGTGAGCCAGCTCATGCAACACAGAAATGTGAAAGCCACTCAGACTTGGGAGAAACTGGGAAAAAGCTCGCAGGGGAAAGGGGGTCATGAAAGAGTGAACAGGAAGATCATTTAAAGGACAGCTTGGTCTACAGTGAAAGGGCAGAGGTTTGTGTGTTAAAACCTCCATCCTTTTCCTGTGTCTGAATGAGAGGCTGGGCACATGCACTCGTCTTTACGGATGGCCCATGGGAAGGTCTCAGGCCTCCATCACTTCCCTGCCCCACACACGACCAAGGACTCCTGCATGTAAAATGCCTGCATAGGTTATGGAAAGCAGGAGCGGGGCTGAGCCCGCTGTTAGCTGGAGTGTCTCGATGTCTTGGTGGGATGGCTGACCAGGGAAACACTGTGGGATGCAACTTCTTAGAATGGCACCTGTGTTGGTTTTGGCTGGGACAGAGTTCATTTTCCTCACAGTAGCTGGTATGAGGCCATGTTTTGGATTTGTGCTGGAAACAGTGTTGGTCACACAGGGATGTGCTAGTTATTGCTGAGCAGTGCTTACACAGAGTCAAGGCCTTTTCTGCTTCTCACCCACCCCACCAGCGAGCAGGCTGGGGGGAAGGAGAAGTTGGGAGGGGACACAGCCAGGACAGCTGACCCCAACTGACCCAAGGGATATTCCAGACCATAGGACGTCATGCTTAGCATATACAGCTAGGAGAAGAAGAAGGAAGGGGGAGGACGTTCGGAGTGATGGCGTTTGTCTTCCCAAGTCACCATTACACATGATGGAGCCCTGCTTTCCTGGAGATGGCTGAACACCTGCCTGCCGATGGGGAGTGGTGAGTGAATTCCTTCTTTTGCTTTGCTTGTGTGCCCGGCATTTGCTTTACCTCTTAAACTGTCTTTATCTCAACCCATGAGTTTTCTCACTGTTACCTTTCCCAGTCTCTCCCCCACCCCACGGCAGGGAGTGCGCATGTGGCTGTGTGGTGCTTAGCTGCTGGCTGGGGTTAAAACACGACAGCAGCAGAAACACGGGTGCGAAGGGCTGTGGGATGGAAAGCAACTTCCCAAGGCTAAAGAGAGGTCGGGCTCCTCGGCAGGAGATGGTGAGGAGGATGAAGGGTGGAAATGGGAAGGTATTGCCTGGAGGCTGGAGTGACCCAAGAGGATGAGGTCCAGGGAGCTTGCCACAAAAAAATATTGTTTGACAAGACAGCACCAGAGGCTAACAGTGAACTACAGTTTGATGTCAAACTCTACCATCTAGTCTGCTCAAAGAACTAATCTGAAACTTCTTTCTTCTATACTACTTTTGCTGGTAGGAGCCTTCCACAAATAGAAGGTGAAAAGAACAAAGCAAAGGTATTTGATGCAGTTGGATGGAGAAACAAACTGGTTTTTTTTTTTTCCAGCCCACCACTCTCATTCTTCCACATACCAGTATGTGAATAGTTTGCAAATGCCATGAACTACTGCCTGACCCATGAATCTACCCAGCCTTCTCTACTGCGGTCGAGCATGACTTCTGTGTGTGAAATGAAGTAAAATATTGTTGGTCTGATTTTGCTTAGCCTTCAGTGCGGGGCGGGGGGGGATAACACTGACACTTGTGCTGCTTGGAGCTGGAAATTCTTAACTGACATTAGCTAGGAAGTATTTGATGAGTGATAAGAGGCTTGGCTGCACTAATTGAGTTTGGAGGATTCAGGAAAAGTTGTATTCAAACCTATTCAGAAAACCATCTCAATTCAAGCAACTAGATGAGACTGTTAATTATGTGTAGCTTTACACTGAAGCCGTTCTCTATTAACATTTAGGTTCAGAGAAAAGCCAGGACTGGCTTTATTTTGGAGCTATTATTTTCTTTGAGAAAGAGGACCATCTAGTGGTTAACACAGAAATTATATTCTTGCTTTCAATCGTTACTGAGCAAGGAATGAACCCACACACGTTTCAAATGAACGCATGTGTATCTTGAAATCTGACCATGTACTGAAGCTAAACCAAACTCCATATAACCCAGATTCTGGTAAGTTAGACTGGATAACCAGTTGTTTACCACCAGCACAATTCCCAGTTTGCCCCGTTCTCCCAGTTAGCACTGGAACAACTCGTTAGCAGCTGGGCAGCTCAACCACTGGCTACAGCTCAGGACATCAGCCAGTCTCCCCAAGTCCTTCCTCAGCACGCTGTGGAGGCTTTGCACCAGAGTTAGAGCTCAGATGGAAAAATATGAGTCAGGCTTGGCATGGTTACAGCCACCTTTGAAACTATTCTGCTGACAGTACAGATAGAGGGAGGATTTCTTCTGACACTATTCTTCCTCCCTGCTAGAAAGCCACTGGACAGTCTTCTGCACAGTGATTCGGGAGGTGCAGCTTCCAAACGCAGCTGGATATAATGGGTAGTGTTATGTAGCAGGAGCAGGGAAGATTACCATTCAAGAAAAAAAAAAGTCAAGGATGGAAATATTTTTGCCTCTCTCTCAAGCATCCAGCACTTTGACGTTATTTTTCAGGATGCCAACATTAGGCCCGCAAAGGCAGGCTTCTGACACTGGAGTGGAGCAGAATTTGTGTGTAGAGTAGCTGCATTGCTGGAATACAGGACAGAAATAGTGCTGCTACGTGCCATTTGCATATTTCATGCGCAATCACTTTGTCAGGCAACTTAAACTGCTCTTCAAACACTGCATGCTTCAAGCAGTAATAGTCTGGGTTTCCAGGCTGTTGCAGAGGACAGGTCAGCACGCGAGCCTGCCATTTTCTGGTAAGGCAGACTGCAGGACCAGGTACATGGGATCTGCCTACAGAAGCAATCCTTAATTAAATTACATTTCGGCATTGTAAAAGCTCCTAAGGAATACAACTTAAAATATTAGGGTGGTGCTGCACATGAAAATAATAGTAGTATATATCAGAACCGTGTCTGTAGGGAGATGAAAAACAATGTTGTTCATTCTGGTTATTACAGAGGGGATTGAAGGCAGCTGAAGGTAACAGCAGCCTCGGGCGCACATATGCAAAGACAGATGTCATACAGAGGCCTAAATTAAAGCAGAGCTTTAGCCCCTACCCTGTGGGGGACTTGTTTTTTTCCTGATGCAAGGCCTTCTCGTGGCATTCCCGGCCCGTGTTTCCACCACAGCAATTCTCTGGAAGAAGAAAGTTTCTCCCACTGGTCTGGGTTACTCATTGCTCCTAAAGGGCAGCTGAAATACTTCTGAGGGTACCCAGTGAAGGTGCAGTTCTGCACTAGGGTGACAACTTTTACCAAAGTGTACTTCATAGCTTCAGTATGTCATATTTTTCATCTGTATGCCAGTGAGTCCCTGGTTTTAATCCCTGCATCTTATCCAGTCATAAATAACCTCTAATTATTCACATACAGCTTGGCAGATGAACTGAAATACAGTAAAAGGCAAGCAAGGGGATCTCTAATTGCTATTCATAACCAGGTCTTGGAACTATTACACTTAAATAGCTTGAAGCTATGATCAAGGTAATTAGAGATTATGTTCTTCTTTTCCAGCACAACAGTTGCTAGGTTTACATTAGTCATGGAAAGGCAAGAGTCTCATTCTCAATCCGTTGCTTAAACCCTGATGTCTAATAGATATTAGCAAATGAGATTAACTCCAGCCTTGGCTCTAGGATCGTTAGCCATAATCTGAAACTTAGCCTAAGCAACACCACCTCTAGCTTCCACTTAGGTTTTAAACCTATTTTAACTGCTTCTACCATTTTTGTTTGCTGCTGTGCCATGTCTGCTTGGCCCACCTTTCCGCTGCCTGGTGCAGCTGGAAGCCCTCGCAACCAGGACTTTCACAGGTCTATTGCCACGACTGGCTGCTCAAGAACAATGGGAAGAACTCACTCAAGACAAAGGACCTCAGGACAGCTGTCAAGGGGCAAAAGCAGGAGAAGCCCATCCCCAGCAGGATGTCACCTGTCTCTGCCCACAGTGACCAAAGTTTGGTGCAAGGCGCTGGCACAGACTGTATTTGTGTCAGACCTAAGTGACGGACATGACACGGCAACGTGCAGCTCCCTCTGAGGAGGACAGCAGAGGGAGAGCTCTTTGCATTGACACAGCCGCACAGAGCCCCCTTGCCAATGCACGTGGTCATAGTGGCCCGCTGCCAAGAGAACAATAAGCGTACTGGCCACCACCTTTGTTTTAATTGCTGCCTAGTACACGCCAAGCTGTGTAATTAGGGTTTGTTTCCATTCCCTCTGCAGTTGTCAAGCTGTGCACTTAAGAACTGTTCGTTGTGGTTTCATTTTAAGGACAACAAAGTCACATCTTCGTGGCTTATAAAGGAGCTTTGTTGTTTCCCAGACACCAAATCTCATTTGTTTGTAAACTGTACGATGCATCCCACAGGTGCCCAATGAGCCCATAGTCCCGGGTTAGCCCTGCAGCGGGAACTAGACGTACAAAACTATTTCAAAAGCATGAGGATTCAAAGTATGCACAAGAACCGCCACAGTGAGCAGAGAACTCACCTACACCTGCAGACTTGGACTTGGGTTTTGTGTCTGAAGACCCGCTGTCCTCTCATCCATGCCCAGGCCTGCCCCCAGCCCCTGTCTTCTTTGGTTCTCCCAGCACAACTGTTGCAGGATTATGCAAGTGGAGTGGATCTGAGGTTTTAAACTTTGAGTTTATTTTTTAACTCAAATCAGTTTGCTGATCTGGCTTACCACAATGCCCCACAGCCAGCAGTAGTGGCCCAGCCAAGGTAACAAAAACTCTGCTTTGGTGCTGGGAAGAAGTTTCATAGAATGATGATGGGAGAGAAAAACGTACAACAAAATTTTGCACAGGGATGTAGAGTTTGCAAAAATGCATCAGAGCCAGAAATTCCCCACATAAGTAGTAATGCAAGTTCTCCAAGAGAGGCGCTGGAGACATCGTGGGGACATGTCCCTGAGGATGGGTGTCCTGGGCTTGCTCAACCTGCTCAAGTCTCTCAGTGTCTAGCTCTGCATCCTTAGTCCACAGACATTGTCCAAATCGTCGCATGTCTCTGTGACTGAAGCAGGTGCCTCAAGCTCTGTAATCAGCATCTCCCCATCCTCCCCTAACTGTTCCAATAGTGCCTTTTGCAGCTGCTTGGGAAAGAGTTAGACAGCCCTTCTCTATAGCCCATACTGCAGTGAAAGGCTTCATCAGCAATGGTAGCAAAGGGTAAGCAGGATTTTTTTTTTTTACCATAGCAAATGGCCTTGCTTTCCCCGAGTGAAAAAGAAAAGCTTCCTAGCAAAGTGCCAGGACCAGGTACTTTCTTAGACCAACGCACGCTGACATTCATGAAACTACTGCAGTGCTGATCCAGGCCTCAGATGACAGAAGAGAAATATCCCTTTGATTTAAGAGGACAAAAAAAAAAAAAAAAAAAAAAAAAAGAGAGAAATAGAGGTTCTGGCAGTTGTGCCAATTCAACTAGGATATTGTACATCTGCAATGCCTTTAATCACCTCCCGAGGACTGGCAAGCTTTGTAACACAAGCGCGCCTTTTTAAAGGCAAAACCTTTACCTTTGCAGCCCCAACACCACTTATGCCCGGGGAGTCCTGTGGGGCCAGGCGGCCATGGCGGCACCCGGGGCTGTGGGGAATGCGGCAGCTCCGGCCTAGCTGGCAGCCCCCACCTGAAAAGGAGGGCGAGCACGCATTGCTGCAGGCAAAGGGGGGACACGGGCGGTGTGTGGCGTGCGAGCTGGCTCTCCTCGGCGGATTCGTGCGTGTTAAGCAGCATTTTGTCCGGCGAGGTAGGCGTGAGAGGGAGGAGGTCCGCCATGTCTGAGGGGGGAAGCAGTCTCCCCATTTCAGATCAGCTTGAGAAGTCAGCCCAGCAGCTGACAGGAGCTAGCTCGGAAACACGGAGGGAGACCAGGAAACGGCACCACTCAAGCCAAAGGCATGCGAACACGGAGGGGACCCCCACGGTGGTCACCCCGCCGGGGCCTGCACCGTCCCTGCGTGGAGAATGAGGGGCTCCAGCGACCCGCCGGCGCTGCTTTGAGGGCCCCTCCTGTGGGGAACCGAGCTCCTGAGCAGGGGATTTCCTGGAGCCCCGTCGGAGAAGGCACGGGTGGATGGACTTGCGAAGGTGCAGCCCCAGCCCTGAAGCGACGCCCGCGCCCCGCCACCGCCTCCCCCAGCCGCCGCGGAGCGCTCTGGGCGCTGTAGTCCTTGGGCCCGGAGGGACCCTCCGCGCTCCATGGCGGTGGCGGGGGACACGGGACTCTCCTTCCCGTGGGGCAGCGCGGGGGAGAGGGCGGCCATCACGTGCCAGGCGCGGCCC
>VYZV01040455.1:7185-25676 GCA_013401275.1 Pandion haliaetus
GCCGGCGCGGCCGCCCCGGTCCGTGCGTCCCGCGTCCCGGCGGGGAGAGCCGGTGCGAGCTCTCCCGAGAGCCCCGGGGGTGGGAAACGGTAGGGCCCCCCAACCCGGAGGCAGCGTGCCCCCGCCCGAAACCCACGCCTGCGTCCCCTGCTTTGCAAGCGCTTCAAAGGCGACAGCGTTATCGGCTGAGCGGGAAGGAAACGCAGCAGCCATTCTGAAATGGCCCCCAAAAATGTAGATTCCAGCACGTCCATGCTGGCAGCACTGCGAAGTAACGGCCGGAACTGTGAGCTTGCCAGATCCTACTCTTTTTGGCTCAGTCCTTCAAGGGTGCCATGCAAGCAGATAGCATGCTTTGCTGCTTCTAACTCACCAGAGTAGCCCAAGCTCCAGCACCACCTACTACCTTGCTGGGCACCTACCTCATCTTAGGTTTAGCAAACACGTCCATTAACTCTCCCAAGTTTTCCTGAATTGATAAACGTTAGGTATAACTGCTCCTAGACAATGCCAATGGTAGAATGTGCGTCCCAGCCCCTTGCTACTTCTAGGATCGATTTCGGTATTTTCATGGTATTTTCCTGCTTCAGCGATGTTGTAGCCAGCACAGGCGTATTAAACTATAATGAGCACAAGAGGGAGAGATCGATGCAATACCAGATGTCAAGTCCCACATAAAAATGGAAGAAGACCCAAGTTTTACCAATGGATGTTACGGCATTGTAAAACATGGCAAAACCGACAACGGTATGTTCACAGCTGTTGCTTTAACAAAAGGTTGGTTGTCCTCTCACAAGGTCCCTACTGCCTGGGACCAAATGTATCCCAGGAAGAGGCTGGAATGAAAGACAGCAAAAGGATTCACCTAACAATCTGATCTCCCCAGAGTAAGCACTGACATTTTCACAAGTGATTTTAATTCACACATGCATGTGTTTTACAGACCCTTGCTTCAACCCTCTGACCTATACAAGTAATCAGCTCTGGGAAGAAAGATGACAAATTAAATATCAAGGGAAACCTTCCCCAAACAAAAACAAGTGTAAGAAACGTAGCATGAATCATTCCTAGCAGTAGCAGCGAGGAAGACTGCCTCACAAGGGAGAAAACAACAGCTTCCTCAGTTTCCTATTTCTCACACGCTACCTCATAACCTAAAGCAAAGGCACTGAGCTACAGAAAACTTCAGAGTGAGTGGCAACAGCCTAAGGGTTGTTGTGGGCAATGCTTGGAACATGCATAGTTCCGATAAGGCTGCATTACTTTTCTGGACTGCCACTGTCATTTCTTTGTTGGGTTTCACGTGCTAACTCTGGAACATATGAAGCTCTATGTAGTTTCCACTAAAAGTCAAATTAGTTGTACAGGCTTCTATCAGTAAAACTGTTTGAGGCAGTCCCCAGTGTTGGTGGGGGGAAAATGAAGATCCACAACAGTTCTTTCTTCCATATGATAAGAGTGGTAAGAATGAAAGAGACTACGATCAAAAATAACGTAGACTAGGCAAGCATAAACAACACACAGCTTATAAATGGATTCCCTGATGTCAAGTAGCTAGGAGCCAAGATTCGCTAGCTTCTGAAATCCCACATGACATTTTGCATGCCGTGATGGCAGGTCAAGAGCAAAGAAACTAAGGCTCTAAATCCACATATGAGCAACTGTTCCATCAGTCTTGTTCTTTCAGCTCAAGCTCACACACTACTGCAAATGCTTTAGTATTTCATTATGTCCACAGTATTTTGTTTAGATACCACAGAGATGGCTCCATCTGTCTCTGCCTTTCAACTTGTTCACATATTTGGTTTGCATGAAGCATGTTTTTCCCACCGTACGGGTGCTAAACCAGAAATCCCTGAGGCTGAAAAGAAAAAATATAAAAGAAACCAAACACACACTGAGCCCTGGTGGAAAGAATTGCATGTTCACTTGAAAATCAGAGGTGTGAACAGATTCAGGGGCAAAGAAATGCTATCTCCAGAACAACCCTGGGTGGGATACCAAGAGTGTCTTTACTGACTTGTGAAATGCCCGCTATGTTTCATGGTCCTCTGTAAGTAATAAAATACAAGTACTGGGACAAGTAAGATCCTGGATTGGGAACTGAGCTGTAGGGACAAAGAAAGCATCAGTCCAAGTAAATCCCATGGTTCATCTTTTTCTCATCTTAATTCTTCATTAAACAGTGTTAATTGATTATTACAGTTAAGTGTAGAAGCTCCACATAATGATTGCTTTCCTTTCATATTTATTGTTACTGTTCTTCCAGGTCTAACAGCTTTCTCTAAGCCTTAAGCTTTGTCTCAATTACACCCTTTTACAATTTTGATCAGTTTCCAGGTTGATTTGGATAATTTAACATTATCTGTCTTGTGGAGAAAGCCTTGTATATGCTTGCCAAGCTTACTGAAATCACTTCTCTGTCTTACCACTGCCCAAATTAATATATTACACAAAAACATGGTGACATGCATCAGCTAAGGCTGGACTGTACATGCAGGTACAAAGAAAGCAAGCTAGATGATTGCCATGGTTTCGGTTTCAGCCCAGCCGGTAACAAAGCACCACGCAGCCGCTTGCTCACTCCCAACCACCTCCCCTGGCCACACTGGGATGAGGAGAAAATATAAAAGCAGGCTTGTGGGTTGAGATAAGGACTGGGAGGGATCACTCCCCACTTACGGTCATGGGCAAAAGACAGGCTTAATTTGGGGAAGAAACAAAATCAATTTAATTAAATACCAACAAATCAAAATAAGGATATTAGGAAGTAAAACCAAACCTCAGAACACCTTCCCCCCACCCCTCCCTCCCTCCTTCCCCCCTCAACTCCACTCCCGGTTCTCAAACTTCACGAACTTCTCCAACGTGGGTCCTTTCCACGGGCTTCAGTTCTTCACAAACTTCCCTGGCATGGGTCCTTTCCACGGGCTGCTCTCCAATCACACACTGCTCCAGCATGGTTTTTACCAAGGAGTTACCACCATCTTCGGGAGCCTCCGCTCCACCACTCACCTCCATGGGCTGCAGGGGGACAGCCTGCCTTCTCACCACGGACTGCAGGGCCATCAGCCTCCTCAGGCGCCCCTCCTCCCCCTCCTTCTTCACTGACCTCAGTATCTGCAGAGGGGTTCCTCTCACGTTCCAATCCCACTACTCACTGCAGGTTCCCCTTCTTAAATCTGTTCTCCCAGAGGCGCTACCACCGTCACTAACTGGCTCGGCCTGGGCCAGAGGTGGGTCCGACTTGGAGCCGGGGCAGCTTCCAGCAGCTTCTCACAGGAGCCACACCTGCGGCCCCCTCCCCCACTACCAAAAAAACCCACACCACACAAACCCATAACATTGATTAAATCAGACATTAACAGGAGAAACAATACACAATCACCTCATCTTGAAGACTAAGGTGATATAACATGGAGAAATTTAATAGTGATGACAAGAGGCTCAGCTCTAAGTTGGTTGTCTTGGTTTTTTACCCCTGCTATTTTAGAACATTTCTTTGTCTAGAGCACTCTGATGGAGGCAGTCTTGAGCTGTAGAGCACACTGCCTGATGGAAACTATCAGCAGGTCAGTGGCTGTTAGTTCGAAAAGATAACAAGCAACGCCACCATCAAACGAGGGATGGATAGCTTCAGGCAGGGCAAAGCATAGGTTGGTGCAGGAGAAAGACTGACTGTTGTTTGCTGCTTTAAAGTAGCATATTCCTGGCATATATATTCACATTAACGACTGAGCTGCCAAATCCTGTTCTGACACCCTTACCCTGAATTGCCAACCAGCTGAGGCAACACCTGTAAACTTGGCAGCAGTATCAATACTTCTGAAAGGACTGTAGGGTGGAACCTCCCGGTGGGATACCTGTAGATGGAAAAAAACCAGGTGGCTGAATCTCAAGCCTGCTGAGTATCGACATGGACCACTGCCCAAAGTCCTGGAAGAGCAGCAGAACAGAGCTGGAAAAGCAAGAAGCACCACAAGGGACTGTGTTTTGCCTAACCTTCCATGATACCTCTGTTTCCTCCATGCAAAACCAGATCTGTACCAGTTGATTGCACATTGGTTAGGAGCTACCGTTTGCACAGAAAAGACAAACGTGCTTCTAAGAGACAGGGAAATCCCATTTCACTGGATAAAGCACTAAAAAGATTTCAACTGCAATCCCTTGTTCAGCTCTAGTCAGTAAAGGAATTCTACCTGCACCAAAACCAGAGAAAAACTCTAAGAATGTTTAGGGAAACTCAGAGCCATTATTTGAGAGTAAAAAAATAAAAATTGCCTTGTTCAGTTTATCAAACTAAAATCCAAAGCGACATACTGTTATGCTCTCCAAATGTTCAGGGTGAGGTTAACACAAGCAAGGGAGCAAAAGGAACTATTAAAAGGCAAAAGAATAAATTAGCATAAACTCGCTATAAATACTTTTTCCTGGCACTGCAAAGGTTGTTGATCTTCAACAAGTTGGTGGCTTCAAGAGTAGCCTTCCAAAATAAGGACTGGGTACAAAAGAAACAGTGACTGAAAAGTAATCACCGATGTCAGTCATCACTGCCTCCACATGGGAGGAGATGAAGGCAGTTGGAAGGATAGAGACATTCTTCCCCTGGTGGCTTGCAGCCTGCAGACACTACCTCCTCCAGGGCTCTGGTCTGGGGTACTACTGCTGTTCCCTTCTATCTGCTGCTGTTTGGTTTAGTACCAGATGAGTGTAAATTCAAAAATCACTAAGGAAACTGAGGATGTTTATTCCCTTTGAAGGTGAGGGAGCCAGCACCTCACACTTCTCTCACTTCTCATCCATTGCTGCTATTTAGTGTCTCTTCCTTCCTCCTACTCCTTTATGCCTTTTCCTTGCCCTGCTTTCCCCTGTCTCATCACAAATTTCCCTCCCCACACACATGCTTCTTTCAGTGAGTGGGATCACTCCTCCATCATCTTCCCTTGCAGGATCTGCATTTAATTTATAAACGAAGCAGAGAAAAGAGAGGAAAAGAGTAAATGGCATCCTCCTTCCTGAACCCAAGGTTTCTGTCTGCATTTTCATCAGTCTAGAAGAATCTTCACTGTCCTATCAGGTGGGCCTGGAGGGATTCTAGAGGAATTTACATTCACCATTTTTATTCCTAGAATAGATGAAGAAACTTAAGTGTTGCCTTATATTCAAGTAAATGTGGTACTCTCAAACTAAGACTAGATTTGTTTTTAAAGCAACTGTATGACATAATTCCCTGAGATGCCTTATGGTCCAATATTTCTAACTCTGTCCTGTTGCCAGTGAATGCTAGTTTTCCGGCACCCACTTGCAAGAATTCATTGTCTTACCACCAGAAATAGATCGCACATCTCCTACATAGCTCTGTGGCACTCCACCACTACAGGAATTTCTTAAAGATACTGAGCCCTGGGTAATGCTTTCATTTCTTAGTCAGGTTTATCAGTGGCTATTATTTCCTACAGTGTTTTTTCTGGCCATACAGAAAGAACAGTTTATGCCAGCAGACTGATTATGTCAGTTTGTCATTTCTGTCTAATTACTCCGAGTTTATCTAGATACATCATTCAGATTTGCTTCCCAAAATCCTTGCAGATATTTTTGCACTTTCAGCTGAATATGATAAAAATACCATTAAAAAAGTGTCTTTTTTACTTAGCAGTTTTGAATTGTAGCAATAACGGCGTTGTGGATCTGGAAGCTATCCAACAGCATTCCTTTCTTGGCAAAATTATACTTGCACACAATGAGCCTTCTTTTCTACTGCATCCTCTGTGGATCACTTCTGAGAAATCACATACTGATAAAAAAGTTTTTTAAGTCATATTTACATTATAGACAATATGGTCTGTGTTTTCAGAAAGAGTTAAGTCATAGCAATCATACAGCATTTTTCTTTTTGATCACTCCTTCCACACCAGACCAAGTTGATTTCTAGTAGAACTAACAAATTCCAAACATCACCCATGATTTCCGTATCCATTCTTCCTATCTTTGAAATACTAGGTTAATATTTTTATTTCTCAGGGTCTGAAAGCCTGTAGTGTGTGAAGTACTCATTCACTGGTGAATATGAGGTTGCCTTAGAATAATTAGCTTCTGGTTTTAGCACTTCTGCTTTCCTACTTATTTTTTAAGAGTTCTTGTAGATGTTCTAACAATAGAATCTGTGAATATTTGAAGGAACTGGTTCATTTTCTGCCTGAGTTTTCCTGGTTAGAGTTTTTCTGCTAGTTTGAAAGAGTCATATTTGGAGAAAATTATGCTGTATTTCTGTAACTCCTTCCATGAAGAATATCTGGAATTTCCAACTATTTCCACAGAGTTTCCATGTATCTGGACTTCAGCTGCTGCTGAGAATGACGTCCTAGCACACACAAAGTTTTTTCTCCATGTGAGAAAATTTTGACCAAGCTTTGAGAAGCACTAACATCTTCACACTGTGAAGCAGAAAATTGAAATTTGGCCATAAACATTCTTAATATCATTTTTTCATTTCTAGTCTTCTTCCATTCATGTGACAGGTCAGTCCAATTTATAACAGGCTAAACTTAGTTTTCACACACACTTGGGAATTTACCTACAAATCTCTAAAGATTGTTCCAGTGCTATCCTGCAGCTCAGGCTTAAGAGAGAAGACAACTTTGAGACTGGGACCAGCTTGATAGAATCTCAGACCAGCTTTTCACATTATGGGAAAACAGAAGTCCAAGCAGAAACCATGACTAAGGACAAGAGAGAGAAATGGCAGGCAAAGGAGTGGGAACCAGTGAACCAAGAATGAAATAGGGATCAGATAAAGACCCTGGGCTAAAATCAAGTGAGAGAAGCTTGAAAAACATAACAGGCAGGGAAACTGATGGAATTAAATCAGTGGGATTCCCCACTAGGATGGGGAAAATCTAAGCTGGAGAGTAGAAGGGAAGCTTCAAACTGGTAGGGCAGTGAATAGAGAAGTCTGATGTTTAGAAGCTGGAACTGGCAAGTCAAAGATATATATATACAGACCAGAGGAGTCAAAAGAGGAGAGGGTAAAATGGGGTGTGATAGAGGGGACAGAACTGTTCAAATCTGTCCTGGTGCAATTCATGTTTGTTCAAAGAGCCACTGAATAGTACAGATCAAAAGCATAACAGATATCATAATATAACGGTCCACCTACCCCTTATTCTGTCTCAAAAATGGAAGAAGAAGAAACTATGAAGGGACAGTACGCAACCCTGACCACTTACAGTCGTTCTTTTCACCTTGTAATTCCCCAGCACCTGCAACAGTTACACTAAGGAGGTATCAAATCTTCCTGTAAAATGCAGAAGCTGAAACCAAGAAAATAATTTGAATTTTCCTTTTGACATCCAGCAGCCATGTTCCAACGTTTCATAAAATCAAGCACTAATATATTAGTAATTATTTGTAGGTTATGATTTTGCAGAAGTTTGTATTGACACAGAGCGGTCAGTGGTATTTAATGGAGTTCTATACTAGATTGACTAATGTGTATGAGTTTTAAGATCTCAGAGTTTTCCTCCAAAGTATTTCTTCTCCTTCAAAGTACTATTTGTTAGAAGTCTTAATTTTTAATTCTTTTTTCCTTATAACTGGTTTTAGTGAGGGCTGTAATTGTTCATTCAATGTTAAATAACAATATTTCTCCCCCTCAGAATGTATTAAGTTTATCAACAGATTTAAAGCCTGATTTATGGCTGTATGAGTGAAACTGGATGGGCAGCGTGCACAGCAGGGCAGGTGTTTCCTCCAGATGCAGGTAAAGGACCCAGCATGCCATCCCTCTGCTGTCAGAACACAGCAGGGAAACCCACAGGCTCCCTCTGCATTTCACCCGCCCAGTGCTGTCTGTGTAACTGGTAAACTGTAAATTGTGCTAGTTATTCTGAGTGGTCAAGTGAATCCATCCTGCTGGTGGCCCACGTGGGACCATACGATGCCACAGGATGGGGTTTGTCTTTTACGGTTCAGATTTTTTAGGGACGTTCAGAGATTGCACGGAAAGGTTGTATCATTTGGCTCTCAAGGGTTAGAAATTCCACAACTGAGGTTGCACAGGCAAACTTTGTAATTTCCTTGTGTACATGTACATTGTGATAAAGTAACTACATGACCGTAGATATTTTTTGCACAGAACTCTCACCTCATCCAATGAATAGGATGGATCTGCTTGGAAGATGATCTTCAGTGAAGGAAAACCTCCCTCAAAGAAGTCTTGTGTATTGCACTACTTGCAATGTATATATTTCCTAGTGGAAACTCAGTCTCTACCTGACTGGAACAGAAGGCTTGTACTATAAAAGGCTCTAAAAAGAGCCACAAATGCAGGTTTTAAGTGGAAGAGGAAGAGAAATGAAATGAAGGAGAGGATGGTTTTATAGTTTTTTATAGTAGCTGCATCCTGTTCAGGGGAACTTAAGTCCTCCTTGCTACAATACCTGCGTAATTCTTTCTAGCTGAGGGACAACTTTAAAGTTGGCATGAGCGCTCTCCATCTTCATGAAGACTTAAGATTTTGGGAATACCAGCCATTAGGATTGTTAGTAGCATTTCTGTTTCAACAGACTGAAGGATATATTAAGCGAGCATAACACAAAGCAGCTGAATTAAAATTACACAAGCAATCTCATTCCTGTCATTTCCTAGCCCTGAATTCTTGGCTTTACGTTTGAATTCTGTTGGCATAGTTTGGCATAATTTTTTCTATGTCTAAGATTTATGTAAAGGCGTTGAGGTTTTCCTTCTTACAAATCAGGGAAATAGAGAAATCAGACTGCGGTGTTACCTTTCCCCACCATCTCTGTTCCCATTTTTTTCTGTGTTTTATTATTCCCTTTGTCTTTTCAGTGTCTGTCTTTCAGTCAGATATGCCTTCCAGCCCTTTCACCAGCTTTGTTGCCCTCCTCTGGATGCATTCAAGGACCTTCACACCCTTCTCAAATTGTGGGGCCCAGAACTGCACACAGTACTCGAGGTGAGGCTGCAGTACTGCTAAATACAGTGGGATAATTACGTCTTTTGACTGGCTGGTTGTGCTGTGTTTGATGCACCTCAGAATGCAGTTTGCCCTCTTGGCTGCCAGGTCACACTGCTGACTCCTGTTGAGCCTGCTGTCAACCAGCACCCCCAGATCGCTTCCCGCAAGGCTATTCTGCAGCCACTCCTTTCCCAATTCATAACTGTGCCTGGCACTACTCTGTCCCAGGTGCAGAATCCAGCATATGTTCTTATTAAACTTCATCCCATTAATCATTGCTCAATGCTCCAATCTATCTAGGTCCCTCTCCAAGGCATCTTGTCCCTCAAGACAGTCGACATCACCTCCCAGTTTGGTATCATTAGCAAACTTGCTAACGGTGCATTCAACTCCTGCATCCAGATTATTGATAAATATATTGAACAGGACTGGCCCCAGAATTGAACCCTAAGGAATGCTGCTGGTGACCAGTAGCCAGACAGATGTAGCCCCAAAGGCAGTGGCATGCCTTTTCCTGGGCCTGCATACAGCCATTTAGGCCCCTGTTTGTCCACTATCTTCTCTGGCAGAAGCGCTCAAAATCGGTGCAAACCACCAGGACAGAGCAGGCTGAACCACCTTTACTAAATATTTACCTTTCAGCCTTACATCTCATTGGATGCTGCTCGATATTAATTTCAGCCGTGCAAACATAGACACTCCATTACACATCAACTGACCAGCACATGTAGTCTGAAAGTTAAAACAGGCTGCAGCACCCTGAGAGATGCCACACAGAAGAAGCAAGAAGCCCTCCCCTTCCCACCCTGCTTTCTACTGCAGTCAGCCCTTTATATTTTGACAGCAAATTCACTTACTTCATAGGAACCGTATGAACCTGAGGAAGCCTTCTTCGGTAAATCTATGTCTGTGCCTTACAGGGAGCACCACGAACTGCACAACTGACACGCTGAGAAATTACAAGGAAAAAAACCTGAGCTGGAAGGCCAAATCTGATTTTCAGAACCAGCATATTTATTAACCACGCAATATATATCCTTGCACTTGCCACAGCAGGAAATCTAAAACGTTTGATGCATACCCTGCAGTGATACCGCGCAGTGACCTCGCAGTTACACCCTTCCAGTTCTTGCCAGTTCCACAGCGGAACAAAGCGTTTTCCCAAACCCCACCGACCGCCCCAGCCACGGCCACACGCACCCTCGGAAGCGGAGCAGCCTTGCGCCCTCCCCTAATTACCGCCTCACACAGGCGCCGCCGCCTTCTCGGATTAGCCCAGTTGTTCCCCGGGCTGGCTCCCTCGGAACCGGCTGGAACCGGCTGCGTCCTGCACCGGGCAGCCCCAGCCTCTCCTCACAGAAACTGCCCCCGCAGCCCGCGCTTGTAGCCCTCTGTGTTAAAAAAGATCACGACGGACCAAGCCAGAAAATTTAGCGTTTTAAAAGAGGGGTGGGAGCGAGGCTCAGCACCGAGGGGCTGCTGTCAGCAGATAACTAGTGCGACAATGGCATGGGACAACTCGTGGCCTGCCTCAACATAGCTGCGTGGCCCTCCTGGCGAGCCTGCTGGCAGAGGGCGCGGAGGAGCAGCCACCCCCGCTGTCAGGAGGCAGCGAGATGCTCTCTTTCACGTTTAAAGCCTGCTTTTTTTTTGGCTTTCTAGGAAGTAGTTGCCAATGGAAACTGTAGATAAAAAGATTTTATTTTACCTGAACATCATGCTCACCTATTTTCATATTTATATATTCTAGAAACATATTTACTATTACCCAGTGCTGCCAAAATTGCTACCAGCAGTTTGAGAAACAAAAATTACTGATGCTCATTTAAACATTTTTCTCACAGTGCATCCTTTTATTTATAGTATTTTGATTACAATCTTCCAAACTTTAATGAATGTACTGTAAATTTCAGTTGCAAGTGAGCCCACTCCTGAAACATTCTCCCAGACTTCATATGAATTGCTGTCATGGACAGAGGACTTCTTCTGAGCAATGTACCATACAATTTGCGACACCTTTCCAGATACCATACTAAAGAGGCTAGCTTGCTGCCAGATCTCTCGACTTGAGGTTCCTAATGCTCAATATCCGGGCAGCCCTTGCATATCAATGGAATCAATGGCTAATTAAAAGAAGATAAAATCTGCCCCTTTAGCAGGCAGATACAGGAATTCTGAATTGGGCTGAAGAATTTTCAGGTTTGCACCCTAATGCAAACTTTGCAGAGGCTTCACACTGCTCACCAAGCTTTTTGGAAGGAAATTGGAGGTGGAGCAAAAGCTATGTCCTGTGAAGTACAAGATGAAGTACTGGAAGGAACGATGCACATTTGTAAGGCACTAATGCTGTATTTTCACACTTTGCTGAAGAAGTGTACCATCATCCTGCTTAAACTTCCATGAAGTACCATTTTCAGATTACCTCCTGTAAATTGCCTGTATTATCTAAGATTTTGCTCTTCTTATGCTGATACTCTGTAGTGTGATAGCAAGAGTGTGCAATTCTAACTCAGAAAAAGCACTTTTTAATACCTTGGCCAATAAGTTAGCCATAATATTCTTTTCTAGATACACATACAGTCACCTTAACAGTGCAAGGTACAGTCAGCCACAGCTAATGCCCAATTTCTGACGTTTGCTCAGTAGCCAGTGCAATTAATATGTATTATAAATAGCATTCAATATAATTAGAATTCACATAATAGAGAACACCTATATAGAGTTGTATAAAGAGGAAGTAATTAAAACCATAGCATACTACCTACCTAAAGGTGTAGAGTTAAGGTTTCCATGGCAACCTTAACTCTGCATTTCCTGCCTTTTGTGATTTCAAAAGCTCAGCTTCAGTGTTGCTTTAATATAGTATTTCACATGAATACTTTTACCAATAGGAGGAGTATTTTGAAACCTGACATTTCTAGGGCTCCTAATACTAACCCAGTTTGCACAGGAACATTATAAATTATTCAGAAGAAAATGTACTAATACATAGCTCACAACGAAGACTAAACTTGCCTTAAGCTGGTGTAATGTATTATAGACACGCGGTAGCCTCTTCATAGGTAAGGTGCTGTCAGCTTCCCTTTGGAGCCCTGTTTCATTTCCTCTGTGACACTGGCTGAAAAACTATTTGGCCTGAAAAATGCCAGATTACAACTGAAGGCAAGAAGGAACATGTTTGCAGATGTAAAATGGGAAAAATTAGTTTATTTGAATTACAACTCATTAAAGAACATATACCAAATGCACCTGGAAAAATGCTGGCTGTGCATAAAAGCAACACTGTGGATTACTGCTGCATTAGAACTGTTCCAATTTTGAACATATAACTTTTGATTAGACTTCTGCAACTGACTTCAGCAAGTGTGTATGGACACAGATATGTGTCCATCTCTTGGCTGCCTGCATTTTAAAATGAAAATCACTTTTATAGCTTACTAGAAACATAAATGCTAGCAACTTGAGAGACAGGGACCTGGGTTTTCAGAGCCAAACTACATAGGTCCAACTCTTTATAGGCTGCTTTACTTAAGTGCTAAGTAAAAATGATGGTTCTAGTTATTTCTATTGTAAGGCTTTGTAAAAAAGCCCTGAAGAAAACACACTTACACCTATTGTAAAGTTTAAGGTAATCTTTAAACTTGTTAACAAACATGTTCTGATTTCTTGAGTGAAAACTCTTAAACACTAGTAAATTTTAATTAAAAGTTTTTATGGTACATGAAAATGTTCCTCATTCTCCAAATGTATTTGAAATTTGGCAAACTTTACAATAGCTTTTGTGTAAGGAGACTTGTAATACCTACAGTGGTAGCATCTTTAATCATCTGCTCTGGGGGGATAAGATTAACGAATTTCTTAGTTGACAGGCACACATCTTTGCCAGCAAAGCCACTAGATATTTTTTTTTCCATAAAATACTGTCATCATTTACATCCAGCTGACAAAATTGAGTTCTTAAACATGGGAAAACTCCTGAATCAAATAAACTGGGTGTTCAGATGCATTTTCCACAAACAAGTAAGCAATCAAAACCAGACATAAAAACCTGAAGACAGTGAACAAATGTAATACAACAGAATTTAAGCTGACCACCAACAGCTAGCTCTCACACCCCACTCAACCTTTGGCAGTGCACACAGGAAATATTAGGAAAAAAGACAGCAGGTACCAACTTATATTTTATTTATTAACACATAGTAGGACCTTCCCAGCTTGTTCAAATCTCACTATGCTCATTGAGACCTCGTAACTTCTAAGTGCATGCTTATTTTAGTAAAGTCCAGTATAGAATAGAGGTAATACTTACTGTCTCTCTAAAATGCTGAGGTCAAGAGAGCAGAAAAGTTTGCATCTGTCTGTCCCCCAGTTTGGAAATGTTAATATATGCACAAAGTTTAAGTTAATGAGTAGGTATTGCCTCCAGATCCATTAACCCAAAATCAATTTTTCTCAGCCACTAATAAAAACTGGGCCATAGTGAAGTATCTGCTGGACCTTTGTAACAACCATGAAATTCCTTCTTAAATACCTAACGCTCATGAACTGATGTATCAAGCAAACACTTCAAAACCTTTACTGACTAGTTTAGGACTTGGGGAACATTAATATCTTCCCAAAAGTACAATGGATTAAAACAAAACTAAGTGAAAAAACCAGTGTTGTAGAGTTGTGCAGAATTAATTGGCATCATCCACTGTTCTCAATCAAAATTTTTGACCCTGTTTATTAATTTTAAAACTTGTCTTTATTCACACAAAAGAGAAAATATTAAAATTTCAGAAAACCCAGAACTTAGACCTTCCTTTAAAATAGTTGTAAAGGAGTTTAATTAGAAAATGTACAAAACAAAGCACTGAAGTAATGAAATTACTCACAAATATACTCGTTAATCTAACCAGTGCACTGCATTACACCATTTATCACAACAGCCTTAATTCTCATCAAAGACAAATAGTGTATTTTCAAAAGTAATATAAAATGGTGCAGTACAAACAACTCATCTGAAAAAGATACAGGGATCATTCATATATAGACATATTTTTAGATCAACCCAAATAAAGATAACTATAAATATATATTTTGCTATAAATCAGCACAATAGACTTATAAAATCTGTATTTTATAATTTTAAGTTGGAATTCATAGATACAACATACATGTTTGCAAAGTTACTTAACATTTCTGTATCAATGCCTATGATACACTAATTACATCTCATAAATACTGTACTGTGTTTTATGTGACACATACATATATAAAATTAGCATATTGTACTTAATATATGAACTGATCTCTCACTTAAAAAGCACTAAAGAAAGCATATAAAGGCATACATGAACTTCATTGAACCTGGCTGAACATAGAACATCAGGACTAGGATGCTGCACAGTGGAAAAAAAATACTGCATTTGTTTAATTAAGAAAATTAGTAATTTTTCCTTCAGTATTCACTTGCTAAACTTGTGAATCTTGCTTTTAATGCAGTGAATATTTACATGGACACCTGCCAAGCTTCAGCAATTGATTTGTGCCTTTTTAATATTGTTTCTCAATGTACATCTAATTTAAGTTCTTTGTATTATTATTAAAATACTGTATTGTTTTCCTGAGGACAGCTGCTTTTTGCCTGGTACCTAAAATTTATTTTAGATGTAAGCCTCTGGTTTGGCTTCAATCCCAGATTATCCTGATTTCTAAACAAACTGCAAAGCATATCATATGGGTATCATGATTAAAGAGTTGCAGACTTCAGTGTGGATCCTGCACCATATTAATTGCTGTTATAGCTCCATCTATTTCACTGGAGTTACATTCCTTATTTTAATATACTTGCCACATTTGGTCTCACTACAAAATATGAAAATGGCATACTTAAAATGAAGCACTGTACTGATACCAGTTTCATTATTTCAGACCTGGTTGTGGAGACTAATAATATAAATTACCATATATTACAGCTGGTTTTGAAACTGAAGAATGTTTCAAGTAAGGTATTTCCCAGTAGGGAAAGGATGAGTACATAAGTACATGTTCTTAATTACTCTTAATCAGGTAACATTTTTAAAAGCAGTAGTATCAAATGCTCTTTCGTAAGGCTGTTTGCCATAGTAAAGCATATTCTAAACATACACCTGTCTCAGTTCCCATAGGCCTTCTCTGGTGCCAAGAGACAGAGAAAAGAGCTTATAGACTTTTTAAGATTAGAAAAAAGTTTCCTTAGCGGAACAGGTTTTTTTCCTTCATTTTTCTCCTTGAACTAATGAACATTGAGCAGCTTTGATGAAACTTTCCAGCACTGTTTACCTTCAGACAACAACTATACCTGAAGTACTTCTGCTCTAAAAGTATCAGAAAATTGCAAATAGCACCAAACAGGAACTCTATGTTGCATAATTGTTTCCATTCTATGAGACAGACTGCAGCTGGTTTATCAGACACCTCTTTGCTAATGACTTCTGGAAACCACTCTCTTTTCTATCTATCAGAACTAAATACTGTTTGTAGTTTTTAGGGCCTGAATTCAGCCTCTGCTTCTATTCTAGATCATAAATTTCTTTCATTGGTTATTCAGTTTCTTTGTTGTTGTTCCAATAATTTAGTTTTACAAACTGTACTGTTACAATAAATATACCATTTCTATTCTAAAGCAATATTCTCTTTGGAGGCAGAAACACAAGACTAGTCCTAATCCTATTCTGTTTTGGGGGATCTGGTGGTATCTGTAGTGCTACTTCTCAAATTCCTTGTTGTACAGTTGTTGAGTATCTCTTGACCAGCAGTCTGATTCTTTGCTTGAATGACTAAAACCGGAAGTAAGGCTTTGTAGGTCCTTCCTGACAGAAGAGAATCTAACCTGTTAACTTTCTGAGATCACAGTTACGGTCACGATGTACGAAGGTACATGTTGAAAAAAACAGAACAGCTCTCAGTACATCAAAGCACAGAGATTTGTTTCAGAAGACTGTTGGCAATTTGTAAAACATCAGGTTATTTCAGGTGCCTCACTGAAATGTGTAGCTATTTTGACAAGTGGATGCAGGTAAGACATGGGGGAAAAGTCCTTAAGAGTGAACAGTCTGTGCCAAAAAAAATGGTCAGATTTAGTATCTAGATTAAGGCAAACACAAAGTATCAGGGTGCCTTGTACAAAGGAGCAGAGGAAAAGGAGACAAGGAAAAACATAGCAACACAAGTTACTTTAATTGGGTAAATGCATTCCTAAATCTTTTTTTTTTTTCCCTTTTCACTGTGCAAAAAATGTTGATGTTTAAAACACTGCTATAAACACTGCCTGCTACCAGGTGTATTGGTTGTATTAGGTTATATTAATAGCAGCCCCATCACAAATGTGAGAAACCTCAAAGAATGACACGTTGCCGGTTAATGGATAGAATATGGTGAGAAGAGTGGTCAAATGGTCTGGAGAATGCAGTTTGAATGGGCCAAATTGGGAACTCCAGCTATCAGGAGTCGTATCGCTGACTTTAAGACATGAAGTTTCTGCCTTGAGCAGAAACTGGAAAGTTAAGTTTTGATTCCAAACAAATAGCATATAAAGAGGGATGAGTTACAGATGAAAACCAAAGTCCTACATAACTGGGCACTGGTAGGATTCTCATGAAACTAAAGACCTGTTATGCTACTGATCCTGTTTAAGCTCTCTTGGGACTGAATTCCTTCACAGGGGAGAACTCTTCCTTCATCCCAATACCTCCCATATCAAATCCTTATCAACACGTGCCCCAGACAACTCACACCAGGACTTTAACATTTATAAACCATATCCCTTACCCTAACCCATATCCCTTACCCTAACCCTCATCTTAACTGTGGGCTAACCTTAGCCAAACACCCCAGGCTACAGCCAAGATGGAAAAGTTCTCAGGGGACAATTCTTTGTGATGCACAAACCCGCCCTTGGTAGCCCTTTTGCAGCACCACCACAACAGGGCCCTTCACCTCTGTCTCTGTTCTAATGCTAATCCTTAAAGTGGCCAGGTAGCCCTTAAGCCCAGAAAACCCAAACCCTAGCACAGATGAGAAAGTTCTCAGGAGAAAACTGATGTGGCAGCCCACACCCTCCCTTGCCAGCCTGTCTGCAGCCCTTCTTCATCTAGATTCCCAGGTCTTGTTTCTCTTCCAACCTTAATGCTAGAAGTGTATAGACCTTTAACAGCAAACAGCCCCAAACATGGCCCAGATGAAAAAGTCCCCAGAGAACTCCTTCTGTAGCCCAGACCTTCCCTCAGCAGCCCCACTCCAGCTAGACCCCTAGGAACTGTCCTCTCCTCACCCTAAATGTGCCCGGGGCGTTAAACCCAGGTAAACCTAAACATGGCCCTGATTGAAGTCTTTGAGTCAGCAGACCAAACCATCCCTAGGCAGCCTCACCACAACTAGACCCCTAGCAACTGCCTCTCTTCTAACACTAAAATTGCCCAGGACCCACTTTCTGTAGCCCAAACCTTCCCCTGGCAGATTCTCTGCAGTCCCACTCCACACAGACCCCTAGGCTTTGTCTCTCTCTACCCCCAGCCTTAACCCAAGTCATGTGCTGAGCCTTACCCTAAGACCTCAAATAAATAATAGTAATCATAATAAAATAATAATAGAAAATTAAAAATTCTTAAGGGAAATTTCTTTGTGGCTAAGCTTTCCTTTGACACTACCTTTGCAGCCTCATTCCATATATGCCACTAGGGTTTGTCTCTCATAAATGTAATGCTAACCATAGCCACGGGCTGACCCTCACGCAAGGATCCCAAAGCTATGGCCAAGATGAAGGAGTCCTGAGGGAAGGATTCTTTCTGCAGCCCAAACCTTCCCTTGCCAGTCCATTTCCAGTCCCACTTCACCTGGGCCCCTGTGCTTTGTCTCTTTCTCACCCATTAAGTCTACCTATGAGCAGCCAGAGCCTTAAGCCATGACAACTCCAGCAGTGGCTTGCGCTCAGCTGAGCAGGCAAGCAGCTCTCACCTGGGCAAGCCCTCAACTTACCCTTTCCCTCTTGTCCTGGTTTCAGCTGGGATAGAGTTAATTGTCTTCCTAGCAGCTGGTACAGTGCTAAGTTTTGAGCTAGGTATGAGAGGAATGTTGATAACACACTGATGTCTTCAGTTGTTGCTAAGTAATGTTTAGTCTAAAGTCAAGGATTTTCAGCTTCTCATGCCCAGCCAGCAAGAAAGCTGCAGGGGCACAAGAAGCTGGGAGGGAACACAGTCAGGGCAGCTGACCCAAAGTGACCAACGGAGTATTCCATACCATGTGACGTTTTAGGAACTGCGGCGGGCGCGTTGCGGCTGGGGGACTTCCGGGTTGGTCGGTCGGCGGGTGGTGAGCAGTTGCGTTGTGCATCACTTGTATTAGCCAATCCTATTATTATTGTTGTTGTCATCTCATTAGTGTTATCATTATTAGTTTTTTTTCTGTTCTATTAAACCGTTCTTATCTCAACCCACGAGTTTTACTTCTTTTCCCGATTTTCTCTCCCATCCCACTGGGTGTGGGGGGG